>BPLS01000163.1:3564292-3577963 GCA_019656275.1 Rhododendron kiyosumense
ATTCACCCCCCCTCTAGGAGTAGATTGAACGCTTCCGCATAATTTCACAATCCTACCAAAAGCGGAATGAAAAGTAATACTTGAGGCTGTACAGCAGAAGCTGGAGCCGGTGGTGGGTAGTGCAACTGCAAAGAAGCGCCGCCTGTTATCTTGTGAAACTCCTTCTCCATAACCTTCATCAAGCGCACTGCCTCTCGCACCCACTCCATCGGGGCTTGTGTTGTAGTTTCATCAAGGTCAGAATGGAAGACAGATATACGTATTAAATATGAAGTAAAGGAAAGTGCAAAGGACAAAAGTGCATCATACCGGCCCTATAATCTCTGCTGGCTCTGTCCTGGTGGGCTCAAACCGAACTGTGGCCTCCTCTCCCTGTGCATCCCGCACTGCCAGCGTCCAAGAAAGCCGAGGAAGGCCTGTTGCTGTGGCATATCCGCTCCTTTCCCTCGAACGGGAAGCCTTGCTGCTCCAGCTTCGCCTCTCCTCTCTAGCCTCTAAGGCCTCGCTCTCCACGGCTATGTGCTCCATCACCCCTAGTGGCCTCGCCAAGTACTGCCTCCGGTAAACAACATAGTTCCGCTCAGGCCTTAGAAAAGCTGTCAAGTCTGTTAGAACAGTGAAGCGCTGCAGCTCAGCCAAAGTGTACTGGCCTGTGTGTGAGGCACGAGGTGGAAGTGGCCCGGGCGTGATGAACTCAGACGAGTCGAGCGACTGACGTGTCACTCGGTCGCCCAGGTACCACTGCCACCCGAAGGCTAACTCCTGAAGGACGCAGCTCGCAGTCACCACCCTGCTCCTCGTCAGGTACTCAGGCTCTACCTCCGAATTCCTCCATGGGTCCCACTCCACCTGCAAAATGAGCAACAAATGAAATAAACAGTCGGTCAGCGACAGCATTAAAGCAATTCAAAGGCAGTAATACGTGGTATGAGTCAAGTTTTACCTGGGTACCCGACAGTTCGTCAAGGTATGCCCTGAAGGCACAGAGGCTCCCTCTCAATGTCTTTTTGCCCTTGTACAGTGGCCCCCATATCATGGAACACAGGAGCATCCTCAGGTCCGGACACTTGTTCGCCGGAGGGTACATCTTCAGCAACTCGTAGGCCCATAACTGCAAGTTTTAGACAATCGAAGCATAAGTACAATAGTCATAAAGCTAAAGGGAGAAAGAATGCATGAAAGTGAACTACAAGTGTTATTTCTTACCTCCCACACTCTCTAGAGTCCGGCAATCGCCTTCTTGCCTCGCGAGAACTCACCCATGAAGCCGTAGCAGGCCCCCAAAGCAGTTCCTCCCTAATCGTATCTGGCAGCTGTGTGTAAATCGTGGAGGTCCGGCAAGTAAGCCAAGTGCACCGTGGCCCGCTTGTTGGGGTACAGTGTGGCCCCAAACAAGTACAGCAAATAGGCCCTCGCCATCTGCTCCTCCTCCTGCTCCGTGGCCGGAACCCTATCCGTCAGGTACCTGTGGAACTGGTCGTGGGGGACCATCTCCGAGCTGCCTTCCAGCTCTCGTCCCAAGAACCACTTCAACGTCGCCTTGTCGCTATGTATCCCCGAGTCAAATGGGGTAGGCTCTCCTTTTACCCTCAGGCTAGTCAAGGCTGCGAAATCCGCTGGAGTCACCGTCATCTCCCCGATCGGAAAGTGGAAGGTGTTGGACGAATCTCACCACCTTTCGGCCAACGCCGTGAGCAGAGCATGATTGCTCTTTATCACCGTCAAGGTAAGGATGAACGGCCTAAACCCTGCAGCATCAACCAAAGCCCTGACCCGCTCGGGTAGCCCTCTGTACAGCTCAAGCGAACTAGAGGAACCGCCGTGTCCCCAAGTGCTAGCGGCTCCTCTCTGCATATCACAAAGGAAAGAACAAGACACGATTCATCCGTATTTGGTTCAAGGATAAACAGGCAGTCGAATCAACGATTTTAGGGCAATGCAATCAAACCAAGTTACAGATAACTTTGCAAACTCGTTTGGGAAGCATGGCAATATGTCACGGTCAATTCAAGCTTTTGGAGTTATTACATGAAGTCGAATCAAGGCATGGGCATAAAATTTGGTCGATTCAAGCATCTAAGGCATTCTATTCAGTCGATCATCTTCTCAAGGAACATTATCCAGTCGAATCAGGCAGGTATGACATTTTATTAGTCGAATTCAAGTTCTATAGTCACAATTATCAGTTGAGGCAACCTACAGTCGATTCAAGTCCCCTATCAACATATCAA
Source organism: Rhododendron kiyosumense (assembly GCA_019656275.1). Classification (NCBI taxonomy): domain Eukaryota; kingdom Viridiplantae; phylum Streptophyta; class Magnoliopsida; order Ericales; family Ericaceae; genus Rhododendron; species Rhododendron kiyosumense. The sequence continues at coordinate 3,566,524 of BPLS01000163.1, forward strand.
ATTCAGCTTACTTTGCTGTTCGAGTTCATTATCAAAGTTCTATGCATTCTACAGTCAAGTCTAGCCATTTCGGGAGTTCTATCCGTCTACGTCAAGTTCAAACCAATCCAAGTTCAAGATTCAAAAGTACATGCGTAGTAAGATATATACAGACATGATAAATATGGAATTAAAAGCTAATGCAAGTTCGAGGAAATACCTGTGCCCAACCCACGGACATGTGCCTCTCAAGGTCTCTCAGAATGAGCTCTGCGCCATAGTCTTCTCGTCGGGGCACGTAACTCTCAACCCCAGACGGCACGAACAAGTGTGGCTCCGGTGGGACATAAGCCTCTGCCACAAATGCAGCACGAGGTGCAGCCCGAATGGACTCTGCTAAGGTCACCGCACGCTCATGAGCCCGTCCCCTTTCCTCCTCGGCCTGCTCGGCTGCCTTTGCCTCGGATCTCAGGCGCTCCTCCTCTTGCGCTCGCTCTATCTGCCTCTGTCAATCCTCCTGAGCAGCCACCATCACCTCTACAACCTTCCGATTCTCCCGGAGCAGCCGACCAAGTTCCTCTTCAGACACAAACTCCGCAAAGTCCCCGCGCGTGATAGGTATATGCGCCGAGGACCCCGCTGTAGGCCTAAACTCGGCTGTCCCTATGGGTACCGCTCCGGAAACCTCCTCCACGACAACGGGACCCTTGCCCCTCGCCGGGTCCCTCCTCGGTGCCTCCGGCTGGTCGCCATTATCACCATCAACGCTGCCACTGCCGCTGACCCCTGCTGAACTCAGGCCCGTCACAACCAGTCCCTCTACACCACTTTGGAAGTCCAGTCGACTCACCCGTGGGGCCCCAATTTCAACAGAGGCTTGCGTACGCCTAGCAGTCCCTGGCGTACGTCTCCCGTTGCCATCGACTGCCTCCACTGCATGACTGCCATTGCCACCGCCACCGCCACTACCTAAAACCTCTACACCAGCACTCGACGGAGGTTCACCCATCGTCTGATCATCGATTCGAGGCCTCTCGGCCTCATCTTTACCCACTCTCGACAGATCCTCGCTCTTGTCACTGCCATTGTTGCCACCCCCACCTGTTTCGGCCATAGAGGAGTGTGGCAAATAAGGATTTTGGAAGAAGATGAGAAGGTTTGTGAGATTGAGAAGTTAAGAGAGTTTGGGAGTTTTGGGAGTTCAAAAATCAACAAGAATGGCGGTTTTAGAACATCTACAGAAGTTTATACAACATGGGGATCGTGCTGGGCCGGGTCTGGGCTGGATCTGGACGGGGCTGACTAAGAATCCTGGCGTATGCCAGTAATGGGATGTTGTACGCCACCATCGTTTGGGCCTCAGGCCCAACTCTCTTTTAAAGTCAGAATTCATTTTCAAGTCAAGGCCCACATGGCCCAGCTTCACACTGGTTTCTGTGGACTTTCCCAACTTCAAATCAATGACGGTCTGCCCGTCCAACTTCAAATCAACGACGGCTCGTTCATCCACCTTCAAATCAACGACGGCTCGTCTGTCCAGCTTCAAATCAACGACGGCTCGCCCGTCCAATTTCAAATCAACGACGGTCCGCCCGTCCAATTTCAAATCAACGACGGTCCGCCCGTCCAGCTTCAAATCAACGATGGCTCGCCCGTCCAGTTTCAAATCAACGACGGCTTGCCCGTCCAATTTCAAATCAACGACGGCCCGCCCATCCAATTTGCTTTCCTTCCCCAATAGAGTCGAGGCTTCCGCGAAATGGATCAATTCCCCAGGAGGATCCATATTTTATACTTGGCTTGTCAAGGCAACAAAACGGCGATCTATCCGTCCGATGCTCAAATCAAACAGGTTCTTTAAGATTCATGTGTTCTGGACAGCCTCGAAGAGGGTGTCTAGGAAACATTTGACGTTACTTGTACCCAGTCAATGGTGCTTTAAGTGCCGTCAAAAGGGGGGCTACTGTAGACACCCTTTTCTGGACCATTCAGATAACGCTGTTTTACGGTCTTTTACTTCCCTAATGATGATTATGGTCAAGAACAGTCTGAGGTCGATGGTGTGTTTGAGCTTTGAGTATTCCGAACGTCATCCAAACTCTTTCAATACCCGTTTCAAGCCCTTCAAGCCAGAACTAAATGGCCCCAGCAAAACCAAACTTCCTTACGCCAGGGATGTACTGATGCATGCTAGTCAACTGCCACGTGTTAGTCAGACCGTTGACTCAGTTGTTACCGGCGCACGCCAGTCCAGGCATGGTGCACGCCAGTCAAATCTAGTCAAAGCATCACTATTCAACCACGTGCTTGGGACTTTTGTGGCCACCCTGGCGTAGTCCACAGTCCCTGGTGATTATTCTTGGCTGGCCGGCTCCCTCTCTCTCCTACACCCTCCATCAAGCCAAGTCCCATCCATTAAATGCATGGGAGGCTCTCTCCTAACCTAACCCAACCTTAACCCCAGCTGATTGCCCCTTTCCTCAGTCCATTCCTCTCTATAAATACCCCCCTCTTGCATTCATTTGCAAGGGGTTACCACCATTAAGAGTCTAACTCCCTTTCTTTTCTCTTTTGCTCTCTCTCTCTCTCTCTCTCTCCTCTCTTCCATTGAAAGAGCAAGAAGAGGAAGACTTCCACACATCCACACTACCATTAAGTCAATATTCAACCTCCATCTTCAACATCAAAGCTCAAAACCACCATCAAACCTCATAGCAAAGGTATACCACCTTTGCGTGGCATTCTATTTTTGATCCCTGAGTGGAGCCAGAAGGACCCAGGCTAGTAGTCAATACTAGTCCTGACGTTAAACTAGAAAAATACAACAATCGTGTGTAGTGAAAAACGGCGCACGCCAGTATCACAGAGCCGTACGCCAGTCATGGCAGTACGTGCACCACTGGCGTGGGGATCATTGATCATTCTTTCTTGCTTATATTTTGCTTTCATCACCTTATTGCATGTTAATAACCAGATTGCTTTCTGTACTCTAGAACTGTTAGCTGTAGCATTCAATACTTGTTCCTTTTCTCGCTCTCGAAGGCCTCTGGGGTATTTCTGGTCATGCTCCAGAGCCCAGATGACGCAAAGCCAAGCACTGATTGAATGGTGTAACTGGCGTACGGGGTCTCATGACTGGCGTACGGCAGTGATGCCAAGCCCAGTGGCTGGCCCTTGCGTCGTAGCTTAGCTTTGGCTTTTATCTATTTTCCCACACTGTTTATGGGGTATTCTGTTATCTTTCATGGCTCGAAGCCATTTTGTCTGTCTGTAATCGTATATATTCTACTCGATTGATTGCGTGGTTTGTCCTAGGTGTGCGCTGGTCCATTCCAGAGCCTAGAGGGTTGCGAACAAATACTGTGAGTGCATAAGTGTGGTGTACGCCAGTTCTGGGGTGGCGTGCGCAGGTCATGTTGGTATGTAGTGGCCTGGCCAGTGCATACTGGCATGACACCTGCTCACATCTCCAAGAAACAGCATACTCCAACTCATTCAAGTTGCTCTCAGTACTTGTTCTCAATCTATATTCATTTATTGTTTCAAGCAAATCATCATCCATAAAGCATTTTGTCACATAACTGCAATTTGTTACAGTTTAATCCCTATTAACTGTTCCCCCACCCTAACTAGCTAAAAAAATGATTAATGAGAGAAAAATGCAAATGTTCTACCAAAATGCCTGAGTAGAGACCGATCTCCGGATTGGGTGAGAGGGGTGCCATAAAACCCTTCCCCTCTCGTAACTTGGCTCCCGAACCTCTGATATCGAAGGTGACGATGGACCAGTCTATGCCTTTTCAAAGTCAAACAAACGTAGCAAACGTTTTCGAGTTCGGTTCCTTGGGTGTTTCACCGCTAAAACTCGAGTGGCGACTCTGAATCGAAGCATTTTGCCGTGCTTTCCAGAAAAAGGGGCCGCACCCAATTTTATAAATAAAATCTTTGGGGCGTGTGCCCATATAAGCCAGTCATTCAAAAAAAGAGAAGCGCAGTTGTACAGCATGTTGATGCTGTAATTGAGGAGGTAGATCGTTTGTAGGAAGCCAAAACAATACGGAAAGTTTATTACCGAGAATGGTTATCCAACACTGTGGTTGTGGAAAAGAAGAATGGGAAGTGGCGTGTCTGTGTAGATTTCACAGACCTAAACAAGGCATGTCCAAAATATAGTTTCCCTCTTCCAAGGATAGACCAGTTGGTTGACGCAATTGCTGGATACGAACAAATGAGTTTCCTCGACGCATATCGAGGATATCATCAGATTGCTATGTTCGAGCCCGATCAGGAGAAGACTTCTTTCATTAAACCACGAGGGTTGTACTGTTATAGTGTCATGCCCTTTGGACTAAAGAACGCCGGGGCAACATATCAAAGACTAGCAACCATCATGTTCAAAAAGCTACTTGGCAAGACTATGGAGGTATACATAGACGATATGGTGGTGAAGAGTGGAGCCAGAAAGGGACACATAGCGGATTTGAAGGAGGTTTTCGGAATCCTGAGGAAATACAAACTGAAGCTCAACGCCTCAAAGCGTGCATTTGGAGTTGGTTCTGGGAAGTTCCTAGGCCATTTAGTGACCATGAGAGGGATTGAGGCCAATCTTGATCAAATTGCAGCCTTACAAAGGCTACAAAATCCCAAAACCACAAAGGAAGTCCAGAGGTTGACTGGAATGGCAGCAGCACTCAATAGATTTATCAGCAGATTAAGTGATAAGTGTAGATCTTTTTTTCAGTTATTGAAAAAGAGGGAAGGATTCGAATGGGGAGCAGAGTGCGAGCAAGCCTTCTAGGACCTGAAGAAGTTTTTGGCTGAGGATCCACTTTTGTCAACTCCACAGCCAGGTGAGTCTCTAGTTTTGTATTTGGCTGTTTCTGAACATGCTGTTGTGCAATCCTGTTAAGGGATATGGGATCCGAGAAAATCCCTGTCTACTATGTTAGCAAAACGTTGTTAGACGCAGAAACGAGATATCTGCCCCTCGAGAAGTTTGTCCTAGCACTAAGGACAGTCACAAGGAAGTTGCCACATTATTTCCAAAGCCACAAAGTTGTGGTTTATACTGAGTTCCTATTGAAATCACTACTACGAAAAGTAGACTTCTTAGGAAGAATCTTAACATGGTCCGTCGAGTTAAGCCAGTATGACATCGATTATCAGCCACGAACAATAATCAAAGGCCAAGTGTTGGCAGATTTTGTGGCTGAGTTTTCACCTGCATTAGCACCTCTGCCTCCTACGAAGAAGGAGCAGGTGATTGGGATACCACCCATGAACAATAGAGTATCAGCCGAACAGGATCCCATGGAATGGAAGTTGTTTGTTGATGGATCAGCGTGTAACACTGGTTCAGGTATTAGGGTTGTACTTTTTCCCCCTGAAGGAGTAATGATTGAACTATCTGTTCGGCTTGGTTTCAGTGCATCGAATAATGTGGTGGAATATGAGGCGCTCTTAGCTGGATTAAGGAGTGCAAAAACGTTGAAAGTAAAACGAGTCAGGGTGTATTGTGATTCACAGCTCATGGTTAATCAACTGTTCGGGGAGTACAAATCCCGGAATGAGAAGATGGCGGCATATGTGCAAGCAGCCAAGAATCTGCTTGATACTTTTGAAAGTGTATACATTGAGCAGATAAGTTCTGAACAGAATGCTCACGCAGATTCATTAGCCTGGTTGGCTGCAGCCGTACCAACTGAATTGAAGAGGAAAATAGCAGTGGAGTATCTGACTAAGCCGAGCATTGGGAGAAGTGTGGAGTTGGTCTTGGACGTGAACCAGGGACCAAGTTTGATGGACCCGATTGTGGAGTTTTTACAAGATGAAAAACTCCCTTCTGATAAGAAGGAGGCTCACAAAATAGAGACCAAATCTGCTAGGTTTTGGCTATCACCAGAGGGTAAGTTATACAGAAAGTCTTTCACAGGCCCATACTTACTTTGTCTGCACCCCAAAGTGGTGCAAAAATTTCTCCACAAAGTCCACGAGGGGACATGTGAGAGTCATGCTGGAGGCAGATCCATTGCCCACCAAACAATTACCCAAAGCTATTGGTGGCCACATATGCAGGAAGATGCCAAGATATATGTAAAAATTTGTGAGAAGTGTCAGAAATTCTCACCAATGATTCGAACACCAACAGAAGATTTGGTGCCATTGACGAGTCCTTGGCCGTTTGCTCAATGGGGAATGGACATTGTGGGTTCACTCCACAAGGCAACTGGCAACAGGAAATTCCTATTGGTAGCAACGAATTATTTTACCAAATGGATTAAGGCAGAACCATTGGCCAAAATCACTGAACGTTTGATAGAAAGGTTCGTGTGGAAGAGTATCATTACTCGATTTGGGGTCCCTTATTCATTGATTACTGATAATGGGTCCCAGTTTCAGAAAAATTTCAAAGCTTTCTGTGCTCAATATGGCATACAAAATTATTACTCAACCGCAGCCTACCCTCAAAGTAACGGGTAGGCAGAAGCATCCAACAGGACCATCCTTGACGGGATCAAGAAGAGGTTGGACAAGGCAAAGGGGAAATGGCCCGACGAATTACCACTTGTCTTGTGGGCCCACCGAACAACTCCTAGGAGGTCTACGGGAGAGATCCCCTATTCATTAGCACATGGTACAGAAGCAGTCAAACCCCTAGAAATTGGCTTTCCAACCAACAGGACTGCTTTGGTTGAGAGTGGGGGCAATGACAGGGCCCTCGAAATTGAGCTTGATCGCATCGAGAAGATGAGGGAAAGGGCCCTAGTGCATCTGGCTTCTTACCAAGAACAACTAATGAAGCGCTACAACAAAAACGTCCACCCTCGAGAGTTTGGTGTTGGGGACCTTATACTTCAAAAAGTGCTCGGCAATACCAATGTGGCCAACGAAGGCAAATTAGGGGCCAATTTGGAAGGCCCGTATCGAGTAACCGAGATTGTGGGCATAGGGGCCTATAGATTGGCCGATCTGGACGGAAATCCAGTGCCAAGGCCTTGGAACGTTCATAATCTGAGAAAATTCTTTGTTTAAAAGAATTTAGTTTTTAATTTTTATTCCGTTTAGGATATAATACATGACTGTGTGGAAGCCACGAATAAAGCACCTTTGTTTTTTACTAGTTCTTAGTTGCAAGGGGTACAAGTAACGCCCCATTGAGTTCAAAAGTTTACGAATAAAATCAAACTTCTTTGCAATATATCAAGTTCTTGGAATATTTGTTTTACAGTTCAAGAATATGAAAATTCGGAACTGTTTTCCTTTTTCATATTGGGGAGCAAGTGCTGGGCGTACGATAAAACGTTATGAACAATCGAAAGTCTTGTTTGTTTACTTATGAAGAAACTTAGATTTGTTTAAATACAAGAAATTTAGGCAGAATACTTTAAAGTACGACATACTTAAAGTTAGTTAAGTACGAGAAACTTAGATTTGTTTAAATACGAGAAATTTAGGCAGAATACTTTAAAGTATAGGATACTTAAAGTTAGTTAAATACGAGAAACTTAGATTTGTTTGAATACGAGAAATTTAGGCTGAGAAAACTTAACCTACTGTTTCAAGAAACTTGTACAGCAAGCAAATATGAAACACTTGCTTGATGGATACTTAGTTTTTGTTTAAAGCATGAGAAGCTTAAAACAAGTATGAGATACTTAAGTAATTACCAAATGTGAAAAACAAACTTGGGGATGCATACGAGAACATGCAATAAACAAATACGAATAAACTTAAAATTGCATATGAATACATGCAACACTCCCTAAATACGAAAATATTTCAGGCACGTACAAACTTGACCAGATAAGCGTACCTTGGGCAGATAAGCAAATTAGTTAAACTTTTTGATTGAGCACCTATGCAAGACGAAGCATACGAGATATTCATATGGATGGTATGAAATACCAGAAAACACTAAAACGACCACGAAAAAGTCCATGGCCGAACAAACCAAATGTTATGCCACGAAGGGCCAAATACCTGTGTTATCAGAGTATTATCCAACTATGAAAGTACTAATGCCACGCTGGGCCAACAAAAAACTACGGTGTCGCAGGACCTGTAAAATTGTTCTAGAGTGTTTAAAGGACGAAATTACCAATCTAGTCTAGGTTCTAAGTCTCTGGCAGGGTGATCTCAGTGTTCACTTCAGCAGTGGAAACCCTGGCAGCAACAATTTCCTCCAGGTTAGGTGCCCCAAAATCTTCCCCCCGAGCAAGGAACCTTCTATTAATGCAACCGGTGTTTCCATCTCGATCGCCTCGTGAGCATCACCAAACTCATCAATCTGCTGCTCAACATCCTCAATCGGATGTTCCTGCGATGCTTGAGAGGCTGAAGCACGGTTGCTTGGAAGATCATTGTTCACCCAGAGGGGAGAATCTTCTGGGACACCAACCTTCGTTAGACACGCCTCTCAGCATGCCATCCAGATTTGATCTTGAATAGCAGGCATTTGGCCAACATAATCAGCAGTGGTGGCATCAAAGCCCTTTGTATACCCTTCTTCAAAGGCAGCCTTCTTCGTATTATCTATCTCAGCCAATGCTTGATTGAGGTTGTCTTCGGCAGTATAAAGCTTGCCCTTTGCTTCATCATACTCCAACTTAGCCTTATCTCTCTCTTTCCAATCTGGAGACTGTTCGAAGTAGCCTCGTGTTGTCATTCAAAAGTCTGATTCTTTCAGCTTCAGCTTCTTGAAACTTTTGTCCCAGCATGACCATTTTTTGGATGAACTTAAGAAGACCAAAGAGTAACTTAAAATCAAAATTTTAAAGTACCACGAGAAAGGTAAAGATTAAAGTTATGTGATAAATACCTTAATTCCACTAACGAGTCCAGTGGATACAAGCCGGTTAAAAGTCGACGAGGACTTTTTCTGCATATCAACAGGTAGCAATAAGCCCTGTGCTAGGGCCAGTGTAGTCTCAGAAGAGCTTGCACTATCCCCAGTGTTTACTGGATGATCACCCCTAATGAGTTGAGGGGCTCAGACCTCGTGAGCTACTGAGATGCTCGGTGAGGGAGTTTCCATAGTTGAAATGGAAGCATGAGCATCGGGGACCCCAGTATCCTGATACCTAGGACGTTTGTCCCGATTAGCATCAGTAGCCTCAAAGGAACTGTCTTGTTCCCGAGGGAAGGAAGTGGATCGAGTGGAAGACCCCGTAATGCGACGAGGTGGCAGGGGGGTGTGACCACTCGATGCCACCCTACTAGAGGCACCCCATCCTCGTGAAGAGACAGTGAGCAGGGAACTGAGGTTCAATGGTTATTGAGTCATGTTACCTTGGTTTGGAGGAGATGGAGAGTACTTGGAAGAGGACGATTGGCTAGTATCACAATGGGGAGTTGGCTATTCGGATTGTTGCTGTGGAACGATTTGTCTTCTTGAAGACCTTCTGAGCACCACACACGGTAGGGGAATGCCTTTAGATATCAGAAATTCGCATGGCTGTCCGGCGATTGTAACTCCGGCGTCAGGTCTTAAGCTCCGTGGTTAGGGAGCAGTCGAAGTTGAGGCGCCGCTGGTGCTCGAGTTGGCTGGCCTTCTGTTAATGAACCCTTTGTAAGTAGGGTCGTAGCCTAGCAAAACATTGGCGTCCCAACCCCGACCAGCTGATAAGGTACCAGGTTCATCTGTATACCATAAGATCCTGTTAATCTCTGCTGTTCGGACGTAGCTAGGCTCTCGTTTGGGACGCTTATTTGCATTATCCGCTGTGGATTAAAATATAATGGAAGTCAGAAAATGCAAGAAAGCATCAAAAAGGAATTACAAGAAGAAGGAAGTAAATTAGGAGTATACGTGGGTAGCCCCATATGTGGGGGCAGTGAAAGCCCACCACTTGACCATCCTCCCCCGGTGGCTCGAAGCCTCCAGTGACGTAAAGGAAGTCGATTTCATGATCGCAAGCAGAGTCTGGTAGGTTTAGCACAAGGCGTTTTTCCGCCTTTTTAACCTTGAAATAATAGGTATTATACTCGGGGTTGAGCACGATGCTGTACCACCACTGGATGTCCCATAAATCTATTTGGGTACCCAGAATCCTATTCAAGGCCACTACTCCCATTACTAACCTAAAAAAATTGGTGGAGACCTGCATTGTTATAAGTCGATACCAGTTCAGGACTTGACGGAGTAATGAGTCAAGTGGAAATCGAACTCCACCCTCGACAATGGCTACAATGGGGATACAAATTCTATCCCATGAGCCTCCGTCCCTGTCTGCGCCCAGAACGGCGAGTTCAAGACCAATGTTATCAGGAATGTTGTATTCCGTCCTAAATGCTGCAATGGCAGTAGGGGTTTCACAGAGTTTTCTAAATTTGCCAGGTTTAAGCGGATTTTCGTTTTCATCAGCCATACAGAAAAGCACGGCGAAACGCTTCGATTCAGAGTCGCCACTCGGGTTTTAGCGGTGGAATACCCAAGGAACTGAACTTGACGCTTACTGCGTTATTTGATTTTTGAAAAGGCGTAGACCGATCCGTCGTCACCTTCGATATCTGAGGTTCGGGAGCCAGGTTATGAGAGGGGAAGGATTTTATGGCACTTCTCTCGCCCAATCTGTGAATTGGTCTCTACTCAGGCATTTTGTAAAACATTCGTATTTTTCTCTCATTAATTATTTTTTAGCCAGTTAGGGCAGAGGAACAGTTAACGGGGATTAAAACTGTAACAAATTGTAGTTATGTGATAAAATGCTTTATGGATGATTTGCTTGAAACACTAAACATAGATTGAGAACAAGCACCTGTGAGTGTTTTAAATAGACTGGAGCGCACTAGCCTAGAATAACGTACGCAGGAAAGAATCTGTATGCAGTGGTTTGGCCACTGCGTATAGACGCTACTTGCGTACGTCATACCTAGACTAGCGTGCGCCGATAAATCTACACTCACAACTTCCATTTCTCAATCCTCTGGGCTCTGGAAGGACCAGTGCATACTCAGAACAAACTATGCAGTTAATATAGCAGCACTTATACAGTTACAGACAAATGAAATGGCTTAAAGCCATGAAAATAGACAGGAAAACCCCATAAACAGTGTGGGGAAATAGACAGAGGCCAAGGCTCCACTACTATGTAGTAGCAAACTTAGAGAGAGCGAACAGATCACGAAAAAGTCCTCACTCAGTATGTGTTCTAGATGTGCAGGGAATACGATAGAAGATCGTAAGGTACTGTCAAGCAGTGTTCGTAGTTTATAGTAAGACATGTTATAACAAGTTCAACCAGCGTTCGGGTCGTAGAGAGTTGAGGTAGAACTCTAATTCCGCCTTGTAGGGTTTTGCAATTTTGTTGTCTAATCTGTACGCGTCATTACTGGGTCTTGGAGATTCGGTTTCCCAACAATATTTTCCTTCAGTTACATCCTTTTTTGCTTTATTCTTCTTCTTCGTCGTCTTCTTTTTTTTTTTTTTTGAGAGAGAATAATTAATTGTAGGAGTAGGAAT
>BPLS01000163.1:3637963-3660997 GCA_019656275.1 Rhododendron kiyosumense
ATTCACCCCCCCTCTAGGAGTAGATTGAACGCTTCCGCATAATTTCATAATCCTACCAAAAGCGGAATGAAAAGTAATACCTGAGGCTGTACAGCAAAAGCTGGAGCCGGTGGTGGGTAGTGCAGCTGCAAAGAAGCGCCGCCTGTTATCTTGTGAAACTCCTTCTCCATAACCTTCATCAAGCGCACTGCCTCTCGCACCCACTCCATCGGGGCTTGTGTTGCAGTTTCATCAAGGTCAGAATGCAAGACAGATATACGTATTAAATATGAAGTAAAGGAAAGTGCAAAGGACAAAAGTGCATCATACCGGCCCTATAATCTCTGCTAGCTCTGTCCTGGTGGGCTCAAACCGAACTGTGGCCTCCTCTCCCTGTGCATTCCGCACTGCCAGCGTCCAAGAAAGCCGAGGGAGGCCTGTTGCTGTGGCATATCTGCTCCTCTCCCTCGAACGGGAAGCCCTGCTGCTCCAGCTTCGCCTCTCCTCTCTAGCCTCCAAGGCCTCGCTCTCCACGGCTATGTGCTCCATCACCCCTAGTGGCCTCACCAAGTACTGCCACCGGTAAACAGCATAGTTCTGCTCAGGCCTTAGGAAAGCTGTCAAGTCTGTTAGAACAGTGAAGCGCTGCAGCTCAGCCAAAGTGTACTGGCCTATGTGTGAGGCACGAGGTGGAAGTGGCCCGGGCGTGATGAACTCAGACGAGTCGAGCGATTGGCGCGTCACTCGGTCGCCCAGGTACCACTGCCACCTGAAGGCTAACTCCTGAAGGACGCGGCTCGCAGTCACCACCCTGCTCCTCGTTAGGTACTCAGGCTCTACCTCCGAATTCCTCCATGGGTCCCACTCCACCTGCAAAACGAGCAACAAATGAAATAAACAGTCGGTCAGCGACAGCATTAAAGCAATTCAAAGGCAGTAATACGTGGTATGAGTCAAGTTTTACCTGGGTACCCGACAATTCGTCAAGGTATGCCCTGAAGGCACGGAGGCTCCCTCTCAATGTCTTTTTGCCCTTGTACAGTGGCCCCCATATCATGGAACACAGGAGCATCCTCAGGTCCGGACACTTGTTCTCCGGAGGGTACATCTTCAGCACCTCGTAGGCCCATAACTGCAAGTTTCAGACAATCGAAGCATAAGTACAATAGTCATAAAGCTAAAGGGAGAAAGAATGCATGAAAGTGAACTACAAGTGTTATTTCTTACCTCCCACACTCTCCAGAGTCCGGCAATCGGCTTCTTGCCTCGCGAGAACTCACCCATGAAGCCGTAGCAGGCCCCCAAAGCAGTTCCTCCCTAATCGTATCTAGCAGCTGTGTGTAAATCGTGGAGGTCCGGCAAGTAAGCCAAGTGCACCGTGGCCCGCTTGTTGGGGTACAGTGTGGCCCCAAACAAGTACAGCAAATAGGCCCTTGCCATCTGCTCCTCCTCCTGCTCCGTGGCCGGAACCTTATCCGTCAGGTACCTGTGGAACTGGTCGTGGGGGACCATCTCCGAGCTGCCTTCCAGCTCTCGTCCCAAGAACCACTTCAACGCCGCCTTGTCGCTATGTATCCCCGAGTCAAATGGGGTAGGCTCTCCTCTTACCCTCAGGCTAGTCAAGGCTGCGAAATCCGCTAGAGTCACCGTCATCTCCCCGATCGGAAAGTGGAAGGTGTTGGACGAATCTCACCACCTTTCGGCCAACGCCGTGAGCAGAGCATGATTGCTCTTTATCGCCGTCAAGGTAAGGATGAATGGCCTAAACCCTGTAGCATCAACCAAAGCCCTGACCCGCTCGGGTAGCCCTCTGTACAGCTCAAGCGAACTAGAGGAACCGCCGTGTCCCCAAGTGCTAGCGGCTCCTCTCTGCATATCACAAAGGAAAGAACAAGACATGATTCATCCGTATATGGTTCAAGTATAAACAGGCAGTCGAATCAACGATTTTAGGGCAATGCAATCAAACCAAGTTACAGATAACTTTGCAAACTCGTTTGGGAAGCATGGCAATATGTCACGGTCAATTCAAGCTTTTGGAGTTATTACATGAAGTCGAACCAAGGCATGGGCATAAAATTTGGTCGATTCAAGCATCTAAGGCATTCTATTCAGTCGATCATCTTCTCAAGGAACATTATCCAATCGAATCAGGCAGGTATGACATTTTATTAGTCGAATTCGAGTTCTACAGTCACAATTATCAGTTGAGGCAACCTACAGTCGATTCAAGTCCCCTATCAACATATCAAATTCAGCTTACTTTGCGGTTCGAGTTCATTATCAAAGTTCTATGCATTCTACAGTCAAGTCTAGCCATTTCGGGAGTTCTATCCGTCTGCGTCAAGTTCAAACCAATCCAAGTTCAAGATTCAAAAGTACATGCGTAGTAAGATATATACAGACATGATAAATATGGAATTAAAAGCTAACGCAAGTTCGAGGAAATACCTGTGCCCAACCCACGGACATGTGCCTCTCAGGGTCTCTCAGAATGAGCTCTGCGCCATAGTCCTCTCGTCGGGGCACGTAACTCTCAACCCCAGACGGCACGAACAAGTGTGGCTCCGGTGGGACATAAATGCAGCACGAGGTGCAGCCCGAATGGACTCTTCTAAGGTCACCGCACGCTCATGAGCCCGTCCCCTTTCCTCCTCGGCCTGCTCGGCTGCCTCTGCCTCGAATCTCAGGCGCTCCTCCTCTTGCGCTCGCTCTATCTGCCTCTGTCTATCCTCCTGAGCAGCCACCATCACCTCTACAACCTTCTGATTCTCCCGGAGCAGCCGACCAAGTTCCTCTTCAGACACAAACTCCGCGAAGTCCCCGCGCGTGATAGGTATATGCGCCGAGGACCCCGCTGTAGGCCTAAACTCGGCTGTCCCTATGGGTACCGCTCCGGAAACCTCCTCCACGACAACGGGACCTTTGCCCCTCGCCGGGTCCCTCCTCGGTGCCTCCGGCTGGTTGCCATTATCACCATCAACGCTGCCACTGCCGCTAACCCCTGCTGAACTCAAGGCCCGTCACAACCAGTCCCTCTACACCGCTTTGGAAGTCTAGTCGACTCACCCGTGGGCCCCCAATTTCAACAGAGGCTTGCGTACGCCCAGCAGTCCCTGGCGTACGTCTCCCGTTGCCATCGACTGCCTCCACTGCATGGCTGCCATTGCCACCGCCACTGCCACTACCTAAAACCTCTACACCAGCACTCGACAGAGGTTCACCCATTGTCTGATCGTCGATTCGAGGCCTCTCGGCCTCATCTTTACCCACTCTCGACAGATCCTCGCTCTTGTCACTGCCATTGTTGCCACCCCCACCTGTTTCGGCCATAGAGGAGTGTGGCAAATAAGGATTTTGGAAGAAGATGAGAAGGTTTGTGAGATTGAGAAGTTAAGAGAGTTTGGGAGTTCAAAAACCAACAAGAATGGTGGTTTTAGAACATCTACAGAAGTTTATACAACATGGGGATCGTGCTGGGCCGGGTCTGGGCTGGATCTGGATGGGGCTGACTAAGAATCCTGGCGTATGCCAGTAACGGGATGCTGTACGCCACCATCGTTTGGGCCTCAGGCCCAACTCTCTTTTAAAGTCAGAATTCATTTTCAAGTCAAGGCCCACATGGCCCAGCTTCACACTGGTTTCTGTGGACTTTCCCAACTTCAAATCAATGACGGTCTGCCCGTCCAACTTCAAATCAACGACAGCTCGTCCGTCCAGCTTCAAATCAACGATGGCTCGCCCGTCCAATTTCAAATCAACGACGGTCCGCCCGTCCAATTTCAAATCAACGATGGTCCGCCCGTCCAGCTTCAAATCAACGACGGCTCGCCCGTCCAGTTTCAAATCAACGATGGCTTGCCCGTCCAGTTTCAAATCAACGACAGCCCGCCCATCCAATTTGCTTTCCTTCCCCAATAGAGTCGAGGCTTCCGCGAAATGGATCAATTCCCCAGGAGGATCCATATTTTATACTTGGCTTGTCAAGGCAACAAAACGGCGATCTATCCGTCCGATGCTCAAATCAAACAGGTTCTTTAAGATTCATGTGTTCTGGACAGCCTCGAAGAGGGTGTCTAGGAAACATTTGACGTTACTTGTACCCAGTCAATGGTGCTCTAAGTGCCGTCAAAAGGGGGGCTACTGTAGACACCCTTTTCTGGACCATTCAGATAACGCTGTTTTACGGTCTTTTACTTCCCTAATGATGATTATGGTCAAGAACAGTCTGAGGTCGATGGTGTGTTTGAGCTTTGAGTGTTCCGAACCTCATCCAAACTCTTTCAATACTCGTTTCAAGCCCTTCAAGCCAGAACCAAATGGCCCCAGCAAAACCAAACTTCCTTACGCCAGGGATGTACTGATGCATGCTAGTCAACTGCCACGTGTTAGTCAGACCGTTGACTCAGTTGTTACCGGCGCACGCCAGTCCAGGCATGGTGCACGCTAGTCAAATCTAGTCAAAGCATCACTATTCAACCACGTGCTTGGGACTTTTGTGGCCACCCTAGCGTAGTCCACAGTCCCTGGTGATTACTCTTGGCTGGCCGACTCCCTCTCTCTCCTACACCCTCCATCAAGCCAAGTCCCATCCATTAAATGCATGGGAGACTCTCTCCTAACCTAACCCAACCTTAACCCCAGCTGATTGCCCCTTTCCCCAGTCCATTCCTCTCCATAAATACCCCCCTCTTGCATTCATTTGCAAGGGGTTACCACCATTAAGAGTCTAACTCCCTTTCTTTTCTCTTTTGCTCTCTCTCTCTCTCTCTCTCTCTCCTCTCTTCCATTGAAAGAGCAAGAAGAGGAAGACTTCCACACATCCACACTACCATTAAGTCAATATTCAACCTCCATCTTCAACATCAAAGCTCAAAACCACCATCAAACCTCATAGCAAAGGTATACCACCTTTGCGTGGCATTCTATTTTTGATCCCTGAGTGGAGCCAGAAGGACCCAGGCTAGTAGTCAATACTAGTCCTGACGTTAAACTAGAAAAATACAACAATCGTGCGTAGTGAAAAATGGCGCACGCCAGTATCACAGAGCCGTACGCCAGTCATGGCAGTACGTGTACCACTGGCGTGGGGATCATTGATCATTCTTTCTTGCTTATATTTTGCTTTCATCACCTTATTGCATGTTAATAACCAGATTGCTTTCTGTACTCTAGAACTGTTAGCTGTAGCATTCAATACTTGTTCCTTTTCTCGCTCTCGAAGGCCTCTGGGGTATTTCTGGTCATGCTCCAGAGCCCAGATGACGCAAAGCCAAGCACTGATTGAATGGTGTAACTGGCGTACGGGGTCTCATGACTGGCGTACGGCAGTGATGCCAAGCCCAGTGGCTGGCCCTTGCGTCGTAGCTTAGCTTTGGCCTTTATCTATTTTCCCACACTGTTTATGGGGTATTTTGTTATCTTTCATGGCTCGAAGCCATTTTGTCTGTCTGTAATCGTATATATTCTACTCGATTGACTGCGTGGTTTGGCCTGGGTGTGCGCTGGTCCATTCCAGAGCCCAGAGGGTTGCGAACAAATACTGTGAGTGCATAAGTGTGGTGTACGCCAGTTCTGGGGTGGTGTGCGCAGGTCATGTTGGTATGTAGTGGCCTGGCCAGTGCATACTGGCATGACACCTACTCACATCTCCAAGAAACAGCATACTCCAACTCATTCAAGTTGCTCTCAGTACTTGTTCTCAATCTATATTCATTTATTGTTTCAAACAAATCATCATCCATAAAGCATTTTGTCACATAACTGCAATTTGTTACAGTTTAATCCCCATTAACTGTTCCCCCACCCTAACTAGCTAAAAAAATGATTAATGAGAGAAAAATGCAAATGTTTTACCAAAATGCCTGAGTAGAGACCGATCTCCGGATTGGGTGAGAGGGGTGCCATAAAACCCTTCCCCTCTCGTAACTTGGCTCCCGAACCTCTGATATCGAAGGTGACGATGGACCAGTCTATGCCTTTTCAAAGTCAAACAAATGTAGCAAACGTTTTCGAGTTCGGTTCCTTGGGTGTTTCACCGCTAAAACCCGAGTGGTGACTCTGAATCGAAGCATTTTGCTGCGCTTTCCAGAAAAAGGGGCCGCACCCAATTTTATAAATAAAATCTTTGGGGAGTGTGCCCATATAAGCCAGTCATTCAAAAAAAGAGAAGGGCAGCTGTACAGCATGTTGATGCTGTAATTGAGGAGGTAGATCGTTTGTAGGAAGCCAAAACAATACGGAAAGTTTATTACCAAGAATGGTTATCCAACACTGTGGTTGTGGAAAAGAAGAATGGGAAGTGGCGTGTCTGTGTAGATTTCACAGACCTAAACAAGGCATGTCCAAAATATAGTTTCCCTCTTCCAAGGATAGACCAGTTGGTTGACGCAATTGCTGGATACGAACAAATGAGTTTCCTCGACGCATATTGAGGATATCATCAGATTGCTATGTTCGAGCCCGATCAGGAGAAGACTTCTTTCATTAAACCACGAGGGTTGTACTGTTATAGTGTCATGCCCTTTGGACTAAAGAACACCGGGGCAACATATCAAAGACTAGCAACCATCATGTTCAAAAAGCTACTTGGCAAGACTATGGAGGTATACATAGACGATATGGTGGTGAAGAGTGGAGCCAGAAAGGGACACATAGCGGATTTGAAGGAGGTTTTCGGAATCCTGAGGAAATACAAACTGAAGCTCAACGCCTCAAAGCGTGCATTTGGAGTTGGTTCTGGGAAGTTCCTAGGCCATTTAGTGACCATGAGAGGGATTGAGGCCAATCTTGATCAAATTGCAGCCTTGCAAAGGCTACAAAATCCCAAAACCACAAAGGAAGTCCAGAGGTTGACTGGAATGGCAGCAGCACTCAATAGATTTATCAGCAGATTAAGTGATAAGTGTAGATCTTTTTTTCAGTTATTGAAAAAGAGGGAAGGATTCGAATGGGGAGCAGAGTGCGAGCAAGCCTTCCAGGACCTGAAGAAGTTTTTGGCCGAGGATCCACTTTTGTCAACTCCACAGCCAGGTGAGTCTCTAGTTTTGTATTTGGCTGTTTCTGAACATGCTGTTGTGCAATCCTGTTAAGGGATATGGGATCCGAGCAAATCCCTGTCTACTATGTTAGCAAAACGTTGTTAGACGCAGAAACGAGATATCTGCCCCTCGAGAAGTTTGTCCTAGCACTAAGGACAGTCACAAGGAAGTTGCCACATTATTTCCAAAGCCACAAAGTTGTGGTTTATACTGAGTTCCTATTGAAATCACTACTACGAAAAGTAGACTTCTCAGGAAGAATCTTAACATGGTCTGTCGAGTTAAGCCAGTATGACATTGATTATCAGCCACGAACAATAATCAAAGGCCAAGTGCTGGCAGATTTTGTGGCTGAGTTTTCACCTGCATTAGCACCTCTGCCTCCTACGAAGAACGAGCAGGTGATTGGGATACCAGCCATGAACAATAGAGTATCAGCCGAACATGATCCCATGGAATGGAAGTTGTTTGTTGATGGATCAGCGTGTAACACTGGTTCAGGTATTAGGGTTGTACTTTTTCCCCCTGAAGGAGTAATGATTGAACTATCTGTTCGGCTTGGTTTCAGTGCATCGAATAATGTGGTGGAATATGAGGCGCTCTTAGCTGGATTAAGGAGTGCAAAAACGTTGAAAGTAAAACGAGTCAGGGTGTATTGTGATTCACAGCTCATGGTTAATCAACTGTTCGGGGAGTACAAAGCCCGGAATGAAAAGATGGCGGCATATGTGCAGGCAGCCAAGAATCTGCTTGATACTTTTGAAAGTGTATACATTGAGCAGATAAGTTCTGAACAGAATGCTCACGCAGATTCATTAGCCTGGTTGGCTGCAGCCATACCAACTGAATTGAAGAGGAAAATAGCAGTGGAGTATCTGACTAAGCCGAGCATTGGGAGAAGTGTGGAGTTGGTCTTGGACGTGAACCAGGGACCAAGTTTGATGGACCCGATTGTGGAGTTTTTACAAGATGAAAAACTCCCTTCTGATAAGAAGGAGGCTCACAAAATAGAGACCAAATTTGCTAGGTTTTGGCTATCACCAGAGGGTAAGTTATACAGAAAGTCTTTCACAGGCCCATACTTACTTTGTCTGCACCCCAAAATGGTGCAGAAATTTCTCCACGAAGTCCACGAGGGGACATGTGAGAGTCATGCTGGAGGCAGATCCATTGCCCACCAAGCAATTACCCAAAGCTATTGGTGGCCACATATGCAGGAAGATGCCAAGATATATGTAAAAATTTGTGAGAAGTGTCAGAAATTCTCACCAATGATTCGAACACCAACAGAAGATTTGGTGCCATTGACGAGTCCTTGGCCGTTTGCTCAATGGGGAATGGACATTGTGGGTTCACTCCACAAGGCAACTGGCAACAGGAAATTCCTATTGGTAGCAACGAATTATTTTACCAAATGGATTAAGGCAGAACCATTGGCCAAAATCACTGAACGCATGATAGAAAGGTTCGTGTGGAAGAGTATCATTACTCGATTTGGGGTCCCTTATTCATTGATTACTGATAATGGGTCCCAGTTTCAGAAAAATTTCAAAGCTTTCCGTGCTCAATATGGCATACGAAATTATTACTCAACCCCAGCCTACCCTCAGAGTAACGGGTAGGCAGAAGCATCCAACAAGACCATCCTTGACGGGATCAAGAAGAGGTTGGACAAGGCAAAGGGGAAATGGCCCGACGAATTACCACTTGTCTTGTGGGCCCACCGAACAACTCCTAGGAGGTCTACGGGAGAGATCCCCTATTCATTAGCATATGGTACAGAAGCAGTCAAACCCCTAGAAGTTGGCTTTCCAACCAACAGGACTGCTTTGGTTGAGAGTGGGGGCAATGACAGGGCCCTCGAAATTGAGCTTGATCTCGCCGAGAAGATGAGGGAAAGGGCCCTAGTGCATCTGGCTTCTTACCAAGAACAACTAATGAAGCGCTACAACAAAAACGTCCACCCTCGAGAGTTTGGTGTTGGGGACCTTATACTTCAAAAAGTGCTCGGCAATACCAATGTGGCCAACGAAGGCAAATTAGGGGCCAATTTGGAAGGCCCGTATCGAGTAACCGAGATTGTGGGCATAGGGGCCTATAGATTGGCCGATCTGGACGGAAATCCAGTGCCAAGGCCTTGGAACGTTCATAATCTGAGAAAATTCTTTGTTTAAAAGAATTTAGTTTTTAATTTTTATTCCGTTTAGGATATAATACATGACTGTGTGGAAGCTACGAATAAAGCACCTTTGTTTTTTACTAGTTCTTAGTTGCAAGGGGTACAAGTAACGCCCCATTGAGTTCAAAAGTTTACGAATAAAATCAAACTTCTTTGCAATATATCAAGTTCTTGGAATATTTGTTTTACAGTTCAGGAATATGAAAATTCGAAACTGTTTTCCTTTTTCATATTGGGGAGCAAGTGCCGGGCGTACGATAAAACGTTATGAACAATCGAAAGTCTTGTTTGTTTACTTATGAAGAAACTTAGATTTGATTAAATATGAGAAATTTAGGCAGAATACTTTAAAGTACGACATACTTAAAGTTAGTTAAGTACGAGAAACTTAGATTTGTTTAAATACGAGAAATTTAGGCAGAATACTTTAAAGTACAGGATACTTAAAGTTAGTTAAATACGAGAAACTTAGATTTGTTTGAATATGAGAAATTTAGGCTAAGAAAACTTAACCTACTGTTTCAAGAAACTTGTACAGCAAGCAAATATGAAACACTTGCTTGATGGATACTTAGTTTTTGTTTAAAGCATGAGAAGCTTAAAACAAGTATGAGATACTTAAGTAATTACCAAATGTGAAAAACAAACTTGGGGATGCATACGAGAACATGCGATAAACAAATACGAATAAACTTAAAATTGCATATGAATACATGCAACACTCCCTGAATACAAAAATATTTCAGGCACGTACAAACTTGACCAGATAAGCGTACCTTGGGCAGATAAGCAAATTAGTTAAATTTTTTGATTGAGCACCTATGCAAGACGAAGCATACGAGATATTCATATGGATGGTATGAAATACCAGAAAACACTAAAACGACCACGAAAAAGTCCATGGCCGAACAAACCAAATGTTATGCCACGAAGGGCCAAATACCTGTGTTATCAGAGTATTATCCAACTACGAAAGTACTAATGCCACGCTGGGCCAACAAAAAACTACGGTGTCGCAGGACCTGTAAAATTGTTCTAGAGTGTTTAAAGGACGAAATTACCAATCTAGTCCAGGTTCTAAGTCTCTGGCAGGGTGATCTCAGTGTTCACTTCAGCAGTGGAAACCCTGGCAGCAACAATTTCCTCCAGGTTAGGTGCCCCAAAATCTTCCCCCTGAGCAAGGAACCTTCTATTAATGCAACCGGTGTTTCCATCTCGATCGCCTTGTGAGCATCACCAAACTCATCAATCTGCTGCTCAACATCCTCAATCGGATGTTCCTGTGATGCTTGAGATGCTGAAGCACGGTTGCTTGGAAGATCATTGTTCACCCAGAGGGGAGAATCTTCTGGGACACCAACCTTCGTTAGACACGCCTCTCAGCATGCCATCTAGATTTGATCTTGAATAGCAGGCATTTGGCCAACATAATCAGCAGTGGTGGCATCAAAGCCCTTTGTATACCCTTCTTCAAAGGCAGCCTTCTTCGTATTATCTATCTCAGCCAATGCTTGATTGAGGCTGTCTTCGGCAGTATGAAGCTTGCCCTTTGCTTCATCATACTCCAACTTAGCCTTATCTCTCTCTTTCCAATCTGGAGACTGTTCGAAGTAGCCTCGTGTTGTCATTCAAAAGTCTGATTCTTTCAGCTTCAGCTTCTTGAAACTTTTGTCCCAGCATGACCATTTTTTGGAGGAACTGAAGAAGACCAAAGAGTAACTTAAAATCAAAATTTTAAAGTACCACGAGAAAGGTAAAGATTAAAGTTATGTGATAAATACCTTAATTCCACTAACGAGTCCAGTGGATACAAGCCGGTTAAAAGTAGACGAGGACTTTTTCTGCATATCAACAGGTAGCAATAAGCCCTGTGCTAGGGCTAGTGTAGTCTCAGAAGAGCTTGCACTATCCCCAGTGTCTACTGGATGATCACCCCTAATGAGTTGAGGGGCTCAGACCTCGTGAGCTACTGAGATGCTCGGTGAGGGAGTTTCCATAGTTGAAATGGAAGCATGAGCATCGGGGACCCCAGTATCCTGATACCTAGGACGTTTGTCCCGATTAGCATCAGTAGCCTCAAAGGAACTGTCTTGTTCCCGAGGGGTGGAAGTGGATCGAATGGAAGACCCCGTAATGCGACGAGGTGGCAGGGGGGTGTGACCACTCGATGCCACCCTACTAGAGGCACCCCATCCTCGTGAAGAGACAGTGAGCAGGGAACTGAGGTTCAATGGTTATTGAGTCATGTTACCTTGGTTTGGAGGAGATGGAGAGTACCTGGAAGAGGACGATTGGCTAGTATCACAATGGGGAGTTGGCTATTCGGATTGTTGCTGTGGAACGATTTGTCTTCTTGAAGACCTTCTGAGCACCACACACGGTAGGGGAATGCCTTCAGATATCAGAAATTCGCCTGGCTGTCCGGCGATTGTAACTCCGGCGTCAGGTTTTAAGCTCCGTGGTTAGGGAGCAGTCGAAGTTGAGGCGCCGCTGGTGCTCGAGTTGGCTGGCCTTCTGTTAATGAACCCTTTGTAAGTAGGGTCGTAGCGTAGCAAAACATTGGCGTCCCAACCCCGACCAGCTGATAAGGTACCAGGTTCATCTGTATACCATAAGATCCTGTTAATCTCTGTTGTTCGGACGTAGCTAGGCTCTCGTTTGGGACGCTTATTTGCATTATCCGCTGTGGATTAAAATATAATGGAAGTCAGAAAATGCAAGAAAGCATCAAAAAGGAATTACAAGAAGAAGGAAGTAAATCAGGAGTATACGTGGGTAGCCCCATATGTGGGGGCAGTGAAAGCCCACCACCAGGGGCGGATCCAATGTAAGCACAGGCGGGTCACGTGACCCAGCTAATTTTTTTGGGATTTTTTTTGTGAGAATCAAAACAGGAAGTATTATATATTAAAATACCCATAATAAAACATAAAGAGCGGCTAGATCAAGTGGTAAGGTCTTGTGTTTCCCGCATGAATGGTCTCGTGTTCGAGGCGCGGTACTACTATTTGTTTTTTTCATTTTTAACTGACTTGCGTTTGGACCAAAAGAAATCTTCAAAAATTACGCGGTATTGCTATTCGGTTTTTTCATTTTTAACTTACTTGCGTTTGGACCAAAAGAAATCTTCAAAACTAACTCGCATCTAGTCTTAAGTTGAATTACCAAATCATACAATTTTGCTAAATACTCAAATAAATATTTAATAAAGGATCTACTGAAAATGTAAAAATACTAGTACATTCATTTTTCGGGGTGATTCCGGGCACATCTAAAAAAACATCCCAAAGTTTCCAATCTAATTTCGATGATCCGAGCCGGTCAATGTAATCAAAACGTGATTTTAAGGGTACCCGCGAGAAATCAGTAAAAAAAATGACCGGAAAAGACTTCATCCAAATAGTTTCATATTAAACAATTCAATAAAAAAACTGCTCAAATCAAGTCCTTGTAATTTTTTTTGCCGTTTTTTCGAGGGTACTTGTAAAATTACATTCTGAACACATTGAGCTGCTCAAATCATAAAAATTTGATCGGAAACTATGAGATTGAGATTTGTGGTATTTTTTTAGGTGTTCTCGGAACCACCTTTCATTTTTTATTCTCGTCATACTTTTTTGAACACATAATCTTTTTATATTAGGTTATGGGTATTTTTATTAAGTTTATGCTTAAAAAGTGATCCATCTGTCTGCAATTTCTGAATCCGCCACTGCCCACCACTTGACCATCCTCCCCCGGTGGCTCGAAGCCTCCAATGACGTAAAGGAAGTCGATTTCATGATCGCGAGCAGAGTCTGGTAGGTTTAGCACCAGGCGTTTTTCCGCCTTTTTAACCTTGAAATAATAGGTATTATACTCGGGGTTGAGCACGATGCTGTACCACCACTGGATGTCCCATAAATCTAATTGGGTACCCAGAATCCTATTCAAGGCCACTACTCCCATTACTAACCTAAAAAAATTGGTGGAGACCTGCATTGTTGTAAGTCGATACCAGTTCAGGACTTGACGGAGTAATGAGTCAAGAGGAAATCGAACTCCACCCTCGACAATGGCTACAATGGGGATACACATTTTATCCCATGAGCCTCCGTCCCTGTCTGCGCCCAGAATGGCGAGTTCAAGACCAAGGTTATCAGGAATGTTGTATTCCGTCCTAAATGCTGCAATGGCAGTAGGGGTTTCACAGAGTTTTCTAAATTTGCCAGGTTTAAGAGGACTTTCGTTTTCATCAGCCATACAGAAAAGCACGGCGAAACGCTTCGATTCAGAGTCGCCACTCGGGTTTTAGCTGTGGAATACCCAAGGAACTGAACTTGACGCTTACTGCGTTATTTGATTTTTGAAAAGGCGTAGACTGGTCCATCGTCACCTTCGATATCTGAGGTTCGGGAGCCAGGTTATGAAAAGGGGAAGGATTTTATGGCACTTCTCTCGCCCAATCTGTGAATTGGTCTCTACTCAGGCATTTTGTAAAACATTCGTATTTTTCTCTCATTAATTATTTTTTAGCCAGTTAGGGCAGAGAAACAGTTAACGGGGATTAAAACTGTAACAAATTGTAGTTATGTGATAAAATGCTTTATGGATGATTTGCTTGAAACACTAAACATAGATTGAGAACAAGCACCTGTGAGTGTTTTAAATAGACTGGAGCGCACTAGCCCAGAATAACGTACACAGGAAAGAATCTGTATGCAGTGGTTTGGCCACTGCGTATAGACGCTACTTGCGTACGTCATACCTAGACTAGCGTGCGCCGATAAATCTACACTCACAACTTCCATTTCTCAACCCTTTGGGCTCTGGAAGGACCAGTGCATACTCAGAACAAACTATGCAGTTAATATAGCAGCACTTATACAGTTACAGACAAATGAAATGGCTTAAAGCCATGAAAATAGACAGGAAAACCCCATAAACAGTGTGGGGAAATAGACAGAGGCCAAGGCTCCACTACTATGTAGAAGCAAACTTAGAGAGAGCAAACAGATCATGAAAGAGTCCTCACTCAGTATGTATTCTAGACGTGCAGGGAATACGATAGAAGATCGTAAGGTACTGTCAAGCAGTATTCGTAGTTTATAGTAAGACATGTTATAACAAGTTCAACCATCGTTCGGGTCGTAGAGAGTTGAGGTAGAACTCTAATTCCGCCTTGTAGGATTTTGCAATTTTGTTGTCTAATCTGTACGCGTCATTACTGGGTCTTGGAGATTCGGTTTGCCAACAATATTTTCATTCAGTTACATCCTTTTTTGCTTTATTCTTCTTCTTCGTCGTCTTTTTTTTTTTTTTTTTTTGAGAGAGAATAATTAATTGTAGGAGTAGGAATTCCCTACCAGTTGGTCTGATTCTATAGATTTTGGTGTACTCCGTCAATAAACAAAGACGAGCTATTTTCATTTCAAATCATGTTTTTTATTAATTTAGTTGTGGATAAGATTTGTTTAGAGGTGGCAATTTTAACCCAAATTTTGTAATCCGCCCAAATTCGCGCACTTATAACCTAATCCAACCCACCCATATTATATAACGAGTTGATATGGGTTGAACCCATGTCAACCCATATTTATATGGATTTATGTGGATTAAAAATGGGTTCAATATAGATTAAACTTAAAAGACCCAAATTGACTTGTTTTCTTCCGTCACCGTGTCTTGCTGTCTTCTTTCTCGTTGTTCTTCTTTCCTTTTTATATCACTGGTACCCAAATTGACTTGGAGTAAAATATTTTCAATCATTGTGTCTCGATTGTCCTTCATAAATTTTCTAAAAAAGACAAAAAATAATTTAAAAAGCTGTCTTTTGACTTCTTTTTTTTTGGTCTTTTTCAAAAAAAATTATGAGTTTCAATCAATTTTTTGTTTTACTTTTTCAGTTTCTCTTGTCAATACGAATTAATAAATTACAAAAGTTTGAATCAATAGTTCACAATGTGTATCAGTTGATTTCCGATGTAACAGTTCCTTTCAAATCTATTGTCGTTATAACCGATTTAAGCACTTCAAAAAATTGTCATAAGAATATTTAAAATATAGCCGTTCGATGCAATACAACTGTTGTCGTTACGTGTTCTGATACAGTAATTAACCATTGACCATAATGGGTCGTGGACTCGTGGGCTATAGTGTTACAGCAGAGAAAATGGCATTGGGTATGAACTTAACTTTAAAAAAAATAAAAAGTCTCCGCTGTTTAATTTGGAGAGAGAGAGGGGTCCATTTACGGCACGGAACAAATGAAAGCAGGTTGAGTTCATAGAAATGGACATATGCGATTGGTTTCCGTAAAATATTTTTTACGGAATGGTCTGCAAATAAGATTTTTATATTTGTTAAATTTGCTTCAAATTTTTGTAACTTATTGATTCGTCTCGTTCAGAGGAATCGGAAAAGTAAATTTTTTTTTATCGAAACTCATAATTTTTTTAAAAAAAACAAAAGAAGTAAAAAAAGATATCACGGATAAGGAACCGTGTCGGGGAGGAGGGGGAGAGCAAAAAAAAAAAAAAGGAAAACGGGTCGGGTTGGGCGGATTTGGGTTTGGATTGACCAATATTCGACCCGACTCGTTTCAACCAGTTTACTATTTGACCCATATTTGACCCGCGAAACCCGTCCAGACCCGTTCATTTGCCATATCTAAATTTGTTACAAAGGTGATGACTGGTGCGACTCTCCCTCGTGCGATAATGATATTCTCTTTAGCTTTTCCATAATGATTTTCTCTTTTTGCTTTATTTGCATCGGAAATTTGATCTAGACCGAAAAGCCCACGCATATTCACTCCTCCAGCAATAAATGGAGTATAACGTAAAATGTCCAAACGAATCGTGTCCAATACTCCAATTATGGATATAAGCTATCAAGTTGCTAGATTGTTGTATTGCACCTTGCCTCAAAGAAAAGCGAGGGAGATAACTAGAAGACCTCGTCCCTTCAGTTAGGGGTACATTACAATTCGAATTGTGTACCAACAAATACTAAGAATCACCGCATAACCCTCTTGAGTACTAGTCATGCCAAATGGTCAATTCCATGTATCACTCCGTTTATAGACAATCAAGCGTGCGTGTCAAATAATTACCCTACTGGAAAATCCTCTTCCATTATCAAATCGACTTTTATTACACGTCCAGCCTCCATTTTCGCATGAAGGTCGTAAAGTAATGGAAAAATAAAATTAGACTCAGTATAGGATTCGTCACCAACTACAAACACATGAACCTTGTTTCCGACATCAATCCAGCTACAACCTGGTTGCTTCTTCAACCCTTTGTCTTTCATTTCCATCCTAAGTTTTGCAGCTTCTCTCCATCTCCCAGTTGAAGCATATATGCTAGACAGCGACATGTACGTACCTGTGTTTTCTGGCTCCACCTCCAAAATTTTCATAGAGGCAAGCTTCCCTATATCTCTGTGTTGCCATGAACATTGCATTCGGCAAGTAAAGCTCCCCAAATGTTTGCAGAAGGCTCAGTTGGAAGCTTCTGAATGAATTCAAAAGCCTCCTTGAGCTTCCCTGCTCTACCACAGAGATCAACCAAGCATGCATAGTGTTCTTGTCTAATTTGTATGGAATTGTCTCTTGTGAGCTCATCAAAGTACTTTAACCCCCCATCAACCAAACCAGCATGGCTGCAAGCTGCAATTAACCCAACATATATATGTAACATCGTTCGGTTGTATATCAAGGTTGCACATTTTTTTTAATAAACCGATTGCCTCATCACCACATCCATGGTGAGCATAGGCCGCAATCATTCCATTCCAGGAGACCAAATCTCTCTGGCTTGAAAACCCATCATCGCACATTTTCCTAGCAGCAGTACCTAACCCCCGCACTTTGAGTACATATTTATAAGTGCCGATACTACAAATGCATCGTTTTGATGTACTGTCTTGCAAATTACTTGGAAGAATATTTATTTTGCGCAGATTACATTATGATGAATGATACCATGCGGTAATAATACAATGTGTTGTTAAATTATTTGATAGCAATAATATTCAAGATTTATTCTTCAAATTATCAAAATTGTTTTATAAAAACTCAAATGACTAGATTTAATTTTGAAAAATCCTCATATCAAAATTTTGTTTCAAAGTTGGCCCCCCCTTGAACTTCAATTCCTGACTACGGCACTGTGACTACTCTTCCTATTCTAGTGAAGCTAATTGTTTCAACCTAAATCCAGTCAACAAGAAAGGGAAGCATCCATATTATTCTTTTATGTGTTCTCCAAAACCCCTTAAAAGGAAAACATTAATCATACTTCGCCATATGATGGTTAAAATTTAAAAAGTGTGTTCAAATATGTGAAAAGCGTAAAAATATAAATACGTACTGAACACCAAAATGGGTGCAATTAAAGTTTTGAAGTTTATAACCTTATTTGCACCTGCTTAACCGTTTGTTCCATGCCAAATGAAAGGTTAAACAAAGTAAGAAAGAAATATCTTGCATTAGCTTTTTGTGGCGCCTATATTGTTTTTGACATTCGCTTGTCAAGAAAGTGTGAGTTTAAAAAAAGTTGTAACCAAATGAAAGAGCAGTGTTACAAATATAGATACCTAAAAACATAGGGAGTATATTTGTAGTCCTTCGAAATGCACGTGAAGATTGCATGCACTAGATATGTTCATCAAATAATTTCGAACACATTTGTGTATAAACTTGTGCATATATCCTAGTTCCAAGCCTTCCTCTTTTTCTAATTTTACCTCTAGTGCTATCATGGACCACAGCCATTTCGGCGGCCACCACTATGAATTTAGGGACATAGGCTTTCAAATCGCTTGTCCAGTTAGCAATTTTGTAAACCTAAGGCTAGGGCTAAGGGAAAACAATTGATATTTCTTATTTTTGAGTGTAAGGAAACCAGTTTTTGCATGTTTCTTAATCTTTTTTTCTTTTTTTTTGAACCGCATGTTTCTTAATCTTTAAAACATGGAAAAACAAACATTCTCGAGTTTGGAAAGTTTGTGAACGTCAACTATTTGGTCCCATGTTAGTTGGTACTTGGTCCTCAAAACTTAACTACCATCACCTCTTCTCCCTCTCCTTCTTCCTTTTTTTTTTTTGATAACTCCTGCAAGCTTACGCGTATTGAGGACCAATCCCATGATTCTCTCTCTTCTTTAACTAAGTTTTTGTTTCTGTGTAGGGCAGGAAAAAGACAGGGAGTTTAAAGAAGAAATGACAACCATTTGTAGACCAAAAAATATGAGTTTTTATTTCAATTTTCGAGCAAGGATGCTTCAATTCACCGATCAATCATCGTGGTATTGAGTATTGTTGTTCCCAGAATCCCAGTGCACTTACACCGGGGAGAGAGAGAGAGAGAGAGAGACGAAGTAATAAAAAAAATTCATTGAAACAACTACAAACGATTTCTATTACAGAAATAGATGAGCTATGACCCCCTAAACCTCAACACGAGCTTCAAAGCTCAACTAGCATGTACTGCAAAGCAGCCCCAAAATAAATTCTAGGATAGTACAAGTCAAGACATATGCAATAGAGTTTATTTTAACTAGTATGTACAAAGGCTGATTCTCGTAAATACGATGTATGTAGAGAATACAAAGTAAGGGGCAGAACAAAGCTTATCTGACAAGTACCTTTCATATGAACACCAAACTACGTATAGTCAATAGATAGAAGATGACCACCAGGCAGGAACCAGTTTTTTGGCCAGCAGAACATCACTACAGAAGTATTCATATGTCTCTTGTTCCAAGTCAGAAGAATGATTTCCATGCACAGAAGCACAGGCAAAAGAAAAACAAATATGCTAGCACTGTGTAATTCTATATACGGCAGTTTAACACATTTACATTATAAACGAAGAATTACAAGGGAATTTGAAGTTAAGAATCTGTAAGAAAAAAGCCAAAATCAAGACTAGAAGATTTGCATATCCAGAAGTTACACGGAAAACTCTTTTTCGATCATTTCACGGATCTCATTAGCAACCAAATGTGCTTTGTGGCCTCCAATTACCTCTGCCTGCTTCGTGCTATCCTTCCACAACTGTTACATAGTCATTTCTCAATATTGGAAGATAAGAGAGAGGATATTGTCCGATTCTAAAAGGAAAACCAAATCCATAATTTACCTGTATTGTAGGCATTTTCTGCACAAATTTCGGAGTCCCCCCACATGCATGAAATGTTAGAATTAACCATCAATCACCCTTGTCGTGAATTTACACGTGCAGTGCAATACAAAATCCCTAGGACTAGTGAAAACAATAAAAAAAAAAAAAAAAGGGACTCTCACGGCAGGTTGTCGAAGAAAGGAAAGGGTCCAGATGTTTTCTTAGCTTCATTAATTAGTAAAGCATGAAATAACTCCCGTACCTCTTTTTATCGATTTGGTTTCACTTTTCTACTTTTCATTCCTGGAAAGCATAAAAAATTCTAGCATACAATTTGCAGGCCAAGCATACACCAACATCTGAGGTATTATTTGCAAAATGACTTACAGTGACTCCAGCACGAACCACAAGCTTGTGTGGAACATTATTCACATCTACAGAGTAGAATCGTATCCTGCATCAATACATACAACATTAATTTTCAAATATTGACTCACCCCAAAGTGAGATTTGGTAACATACACTGGAAATAGCTACACGTACAGAAACAAACGCATGATGTGCATTGTGCAATTGGTTCGTAACCAAGAAACGTAGACAAACAAATGGAAGTAAAATGCATTGCACTTTGTTTACCCCTTTGACAAAGTACACAAGAAGGAAATCACACGATCTGGAAATTTCTCAAGTTGGAAAAAGGAGTAAATATAAAATGAAAAAACAAATGGAGAGAAGGAGACAACAAAGAAACCCACGTAAGGTGTGATGCCAACTTCTATCAAGGTAAATTCCTTATTTCTGAATTACTTTATAATAGGGTAATTTCGTCCCGTCTAATCAATGCACTATCATTCATGTAGAAATTCTGACCATATGAGAGTCCCCCCAAGGATGTAAATCATTTAACTAATCCCGAGGATGAGGAAGTTTGAGCATCAAGTATCAACATGTAGTATGGTGGTTTGGATTTATTTCTCTCTTTTCAGTAAAATAAGAACTTATTTATTAATAAAGCCCATACAAAGACTGGACCCTGTCCTTTCTTTAATCGATTTGTCTACTTGTCATATTTTACAATGTTAATCTCTATTCTCTACATAGCTTCCTGCCAGCTTGATAAGCTCACAATAGTGTAAATAATGGGGCTTATCCCTCTGGTTTTTGTCACACACACAGGGTTAAATTTGCTTAATCCGGTCGATTTCTGCGCAAGGTGCGTCTTTTGATAGTTATAGGTAAATCATGAGAAAAAGGCATGTTTGGACGCCATGGATAACTCCCAAGTGTGTCCAAGTACCCAAGGCCATGTGACACTCTGCCACCAAGTCCCAAGAGTCATGAATAAAAGCATCGGAAAGTGCTCGGGACGTCAAAGGGCCAAGGGGAGAAGAAGCCAGGAAAACCCAAGAGGTACCGGTACTAGCATCACCTTCGGTACCGGTACTAGTTGATCAGAACCAAAAGTCCAAGGAAGAGAGCTGGATACCGATACCAGCCTTACCCTTGGTACCAGTAGCTGTTGATCAGAACTGCAAGACAAACGCTGGCTACCGGTACCAGCTCTTCCATTGGTATCAGTAGCGCCTGGAAAATTCTAGCAACTTTTGTGCCCAATCCTATTTTAGCTAAGGGCATTTTGGAATTTTGTAACACATTTTTTAGGGGGTATAAACACTAGAGAATTCCAGATTTCTAGATCATCCATTTCTCTCTCTCTCTCTCTCTACCTCCCTCTTCTCTTCTACTCTTAATCCCTCTTCAATAGGGAGATTGTTGGGTTTTGGGGTAGTTCATCTTCATTAATATTGTAAGCTATGAAGTACCGACACCTCTAGAGGTTGAGGTCAGGGGCAGACCCACCATAGGGCACGTTGGGTCAGATGCACCCACAGCTTTTTTTTTTTTTAAAAATTTCCCGATTTTGTGTCTATATATATTACATATGCTAATATGTTGCAATAAGTTGAAGTTTGGTGCAATGGTGAGCAACATGCTTTAAGGACTCAATGGTGCGAGTTCGATTCCCCATGCTCCCTGCACTCTTTTTAATTTTTTTTCAAAATCCACTAAAATAGTTAAATTCAACACCCCCCCCCCCCTCCCCCCCCGAAGTTTTCTTTTTTTCTTTTTTTTTCAAAATCCACTAAAACTCTTTCACAACCAAGGTTTCCCCTACTCTCGCACATTGTATTTGTACATTTTTGATCCCTAAAACTTGTACGTAGAGTTAATAATAGAAAAATAGACGATGAACATGTGATAATTTTATTTTAACACATATAGTCGAGGTGCGCAAATTTGCCCAAGTAGCTTGTTATTAAAATGCATACATACATACTAATTATCAAAAAAAAAAAAATGCATACATACTTTTAAATTATTACATTATCATGAATGCTAAAATTATTTTGGTGTGAATGTGTTTAACTGTAACTCACATCTCTATAAAGTCAGTTTTCATTTACTGATGTTCCACTTTCTTTCTTCTCATTTAATGTTATTCTCATCTTCCATGAATGAGTAGTCTTAAAGGCTTCTCTCACATTGTATGCTAATTGTTGGCTTGTGAAAGGATAGAAAACCCTAATTTTTGGTCTAAACTTTGAGTAGTCAACTTCCTTGATTGTGTAGACAAATTTCTTGGTACACACAATGCTTGGAACCAGGACACTCTCGGCGTTTGATAAAATGCTTAAAAGGGTTTCTTTGCATTTCCAAACCCCCATTTCAAGATTCGATTTTCATGGTTAAATCTTCCAAGTGAGAACGATTATCCTCGATTCTCACTTGAGTTATCTACAAGAAGCTTAAACGGCCTACGTTATGGGTGATTTAAACCCCTAGATCTTGCCTTTGTTAAATTCTTGTTCAAACTTCATTTTCTAGTTAATTTAGGAGGTAGAAAGAGAATTCCACCCAAATCAAAACCAAATGTTGGCTGTCCTAAACGCCAAAGCCCTACGTAAAACAAACCTCGCCAAAGCCCTACAAGAACATGTTTGTTTTTGGCATTTGGAGTGCACTAAGTTCAGTAAACTATCATTCCCGGAAAGTTCAGCGTGAAAGATTTAAAGGCTAATGCCCAAAGATCATAATGGAAAGACCTGAATACGCCCACAATAGCGTGCAAGTGGTATGGCTTGACATAGTGATAAACCAACATTTTCTCACCTCCCTTTTCAAAAAGAACATTTTCTCACCTCCACATCTCAAGTAGAAATTCATTCCAACTATACGACAAAAGGACTGAAGCCTTGAGGCAAAAAACCAATATTCAATTTCTTCCAAATACTCATACAACAATAGCATCCAACCACCTGCAGTTCTAGAAAGATAATATCGGATGGCCAAACAGAAATCTAAGATTACCTGGGATAGTAATCTGCAGCAAGTTTTTCCAATTTTGGTTTCAAATATACACATTTCCTGCACCATTTTGCCATCCTACAAATCCAAGTGGGCAATAGTTAACAAATCAACTCCACACAATTCAATATCCTTCGACAACAAACTTCAATCTTGAAAAACGCATAAAACCATATACGTACAGAGTGAACAAACATACATGTATAAATGCATCTAAAAGCTTAAGATGTTTGGAGAGAGGGATAACTTAATTGTTTTGCGACACCTAAAACCAGAAGTTGTTTGGCGAGAGTGGTAACCTTTATTGTTTATCTTCTTAACAAGCTCTCTCAAGTCCAGATCTGCACTGTTAACTGGTCAT
>BPLS01000163.1:3665997-3682740 GCA_019656275.1 Rhododendron kiyosumense
GGGGGGGGGGAGATTAGCAATTTACCTGTTAAGTGCTCTAATAGCAACTCCAACCAAACTCTACAAATGCTGCAAATCTCTATATTATTTGGAAGAGATTTTGTAATTTATTCTTCAATTTTTTTCATTTTTTTAATTTATGGTGGAATCTTGGAGGAACCTTCTTAATTTTTAAAGATTTGGTATCGAAAATGGAGGTCCCAAAAGTAAATTTTGAGATCAAATATCTAAAAAAAACGATAGATCCATCCAAGATTCTCTTATAAAATACAAAAATTTTATAAAAAAGGAATAAATTAGAAAATTTCTCCTCAATAGAGATTTGGGGCATTATAGAGATTGATTGGAGTTGATCTGACAGCTCCGAGGCCATTGGTTGCGAATGATTACTGGAGTTATTCCGCAAACAACTAGAGGTTCTGCTTGGTTGGTTAGCAAACGAGATGAGTTTTGAGCTCATATCCAGTAAATGAGCTGAGTTCAATTTAGCTTAAACTTGACTCTATTACAAACGCTTGGCTTGTTTGCATAAGCACAATTCATTTTATAGCAAATCGTGTGGTAAACAAACCAAACTATATTGGCACATATGGTAAGGACAATCATATGCCAACACAACCAAAACGGAAAAGGATGGTAAGCCGCCAAATTAACCCATAAATTAGAAATAAAAGCAACAAGCCAACAATTCATAGAATCAGGATTAGGCTATCACAATGGCATAATAAAAAATGGATAATCAAAAATTACCACATCAGCTTTTGATTATCTATTTATGGGGTTGCTAAGATTAGCAATGTAAAGGTCCACAATGGCATAATCAAAATTGGATAATCAAAACTTGTCGTATCATCTTTTCAAACTACAAAAAACTAAAAATTGTGAACATAAAAAATAGTTTTTCTAAAAATAGTTTTGAAAATAATAAAAACTATTTATTAGAAGTAGAAAATAGTTTTTGAAATTTTTTTTCAAAAATATAGTTTAAAAAATTAGTTTTTGAGTAACTACAGCTTTGAAAAAATAGTTTTTATATAAGAAAAGGTTTTTGTAAAAAATCATTTAAAAAAAATAGTTTTTCAAAAAGAGAATTGTATATTTTTGTATAGAAATAGTTTTTTTTTTTTCGGAGAAAAAATTGTTTTTAAAAAACATTTTTTTAGTAATATTGTTGAAAAAAAGAGAGAGTAAAAGGGAAGAGAGAAAACATTTTTGTGTAATGATAGATGCATTTGATTGAGAATATGTTGGTTCCACTAATTTGGCTATTGGTAAAAGATTGCTAGTTTTGGTTATCCAAAGCCTGAAATTTGATTATTTTTAAGGAGGTTGCTAAATTTAATTATACCATTGTGAGCCATATTTTGCACCAGCATTTTTAGAAACCTATTACTTTTGATTATGCCATTGTCAATATTCTAAAAATTGGTAGGTGCTAGTCGGGTGAACAAGGGGCACCTAGGCAGCTGCCTAATCTAGGCGTTGAACCATCGCCTAGCGCCTAGGCGGGTACTAGTTGGGCGATTTTTAGAACACTGTCCATTGTGGAAAGCCTTACAAAGGAAACTATCCAAATGGACTCCCATGCTATTGTATTATCAATTTTTGTTAATTTTGGTGTTA
Source organism: Rhododendron kiyosumense (assembly GCA_019656275.1). Lineage (NCBI taxonomy): Eukaryota > Viridiplantae > Streptophyta > Magnoliopsida > Ericales > Ericaceae > Rhododendron > Rhododendron kiyosumense. The sequence goes on from BPLS01000163.1 coordinate 3,667,621, forward strand.
TTTGATAAAACTGAAAGCTGAAAAAATAAGTATTGAAAGCTAAATGCTAAGTTTTTTAAGTTGAAAAATTGTTTGATAAAAATAGTAAGCACTAAATTAAAATTAATAATGAATTGATTTTAGTTCCATTAGTTATAGAGATTCCCTTTTAATTTTACTAACGATTACCATGTAATTGTGGTGGGAGTGGAGTGATGGTGGGTAGTTGTCGTGGTGGTGCTAGTGATGGTGTTGGTGGAGTAGTTGTGGCATTGATAGAGCGATCGTGGTTGTGGTGGTGGTGGAGCGGCGGGAGCGAAGTGTTTATGGTGGTCGTGGCAGCGGCGAAGATGGAGTGCTTGTGGTGGTGGTGGTGGTGGAGTGATGATAGTAGTGGTGGCTATAGTGATGGTGGTGGCGGTAGTGGCGACGGTAGCGGCAGAGTGTTTATGGTGGCGGCGGCATGGTGGTAGTAGTGGTGGTGGTGGAGTGATAATGGTAGTGGTGGCGACAACGACGGTGGCGGCGGCGACAATAGTAGTTGTGCCAGTGTGGAGGAGTCATAATTTAGTCTCAAAGTTACTTAATTTTATCAACTTTTTAGCCTACATTTTAAGACGCACTCAATCTTTTAAGCAATGTAAAATGTGATTATCAAATTTACTTGATTATTTATTACTTAATTTATTCAATTTTAAGTATTGAATTTGTGTTATCAATCAATTTGTCTCTCTCTGAATAATAGAGCCATCGGAGTTTTCATTTGGTTGGCATGTCGTGGATCTTAATATGTCATAAAGGGTGAAGCTTATTTAAAAGAAAAAATTATTGGATGATTTAGGTTTGTTTGTGAGGCTGATCAATTGTAGGGAGGATAATTTATTTAGATAAGGACGGGTAACGGAAAATCCTATGCGTGGATATAGTGATAATTGCTGACAAATTGTGTTTATTATGAATAATTGATGATTAATATTCAAAAATGCTTTTTAATTGTTGCATAATTGATTTTGATCAATATCAAGTTGCGTTAGGCCTTTTGGGGGCAATTTGCTCACTTTACTAGGACACTCGAAACCATATCGAATACCGAATCCTTCGATCCATGTGCTAGTAGGTTTACACCTATGTCAAAAGTTCATTTTATAACGAACAAAGGTTCGAGAAATTTCATATTGGGGAGTAATTTGCTTCTAGATTACGTAACTAGATAATGAAATAAGAAGTGAACCCCATTAAATGTTCACTCTCTCTACTCAACATAAAAAAAATTAATGATACCCCCTTTTCTTTTTGGGTGCTTTAGAAGAAAGACAATTCTTCCATAGTTATTTTTGGTGGTGATTAATTAGAAGAAAAAAAAAAACCAATATTTTGCTCTCACAACATGTTTGGGATTTAAATTCAATTAATTCTACAAATACGAGTTTTCAAAAATGAGGAATGTTGCACAGTGGGTAGGTAAACTTTTGCATCCCCTACGAAAACTATAATAAGAGAGAAATAAAAGAACTTGAGCTTTTAGTGTTCTAAATTACGTACCCATTCACTGAGGGAAAAAGGTAATAACAAGTCTGGGAAATCAGATCCTAAACTGATTTCCTTTACTTTGAAACAATTTCTTCAACTCAAGTTTTTTATAATTTGAGAGATTGAGGAGTAGGTTCCAAAGACCGCCGATACCACACCAACTGCAATAATCGTTATGCATAGCAATCCCTGCCAAAGAAAACACAAAAACATAATCAGTAGAGATTATTATCTCTATACGTAATAAACCAACTACAATTGCTTTTACCTGAAGTCGAGTTATTTTCCCCCTCAAGATGCTCATAAAACAGGCACAAGGAAGTATCAAGGTCTGCAGTATAGTAGGAAATTTAGTTGGTAACTTTATTATAAGAATTTGATTTGTTGGAAACAGTTAAAAGAAGAGTCTATAAATTCCATAAAAGGATAGGGTGCAGCCGGTTATTAGCACACTATAGAAACTCCTAATCTGGAAAAAAAATGATCTTATTTGGTAATGAGTTATACTTTATGGGGCAAACGATCTTCTTCATAATCTTGCCCACAAAGCACCTTGCAAGTGAAATTTATGGACGAGTAAGACCCACGATGCATAAATTTGAGTTTGCATTATGCATTTCATGTTTTAGGTACCTTAAAAGTGTAAAGATTTACGGGCACCAGTATACAAGTGGCAGTAAAACACACAGAAAGACTAATTACCACTAGCATTGTGAGTAAAGATCCAATGAATGCCATCACCAACCCTGTCAAATTGAGAAAGAGATCAAGATGAGTGGGGGTCCAAGGGAAAAACAATGTTATGAAGTTATGCAGGTTAATCGATTGACATGGCGCAACACATTCCACTCGTGATCGGTCATGTGTTAAAAAGTGGAGTGGTTTGATTCAGTTGACCACTTAGCACCTCGGCTTCACAATTATGAAGTTTGGTAAAAAGACACCACGTCGGCTTAGCCACCTGCTGTAACAATTCGAAGAGGATGAAATTAAAAGCTTACCAAAGAAGGGGATGGTGAGGCTCACAACCAAAGTAGAAATCACCAGCGCTGTTCTGATGAGGATTGAATAGATGTGAGATTTGAGATGGTTTGATGGCATCAATTCCTCTAGACTCATTGCTACTGGAGTCATCGTCAATGCATACGTATTCATAATTAAGGAAAATTCGGAAAAATTCTTGAATGTAATTAATCATGGAATTAAGCTAGACTCTAAAATTTCACAGTCATTGCTATCTTTTTCACTTGAACCAGTGGAATCTATGTTGATTCCTATGTTCAACTGTTCTGAAGAGTTCCCTAATATAGTAAAACCAGCTGACTCTATTGTGGAAAGGATATTTGGTAAATGGATTAACTACCTGCAAAAGAGAAAACAGGAGAAACAAGTTATCAGCACAAGTTTGCAATATTCTCATTGGAAACGACTCTATATGTATACATATAAAATTTAGGTGGTAGTTTTGATGTCATATCATAGTTAAGTTTGCAACTTTTATTTTCACTTAGGAAAATGCTTTGTAGCCATCCGATTAAGTGAAAACGCTTTGAGAAAGATGTACTCTCTGTAGCCGTTCGATGTCCTACATGCATCGCATGGGGCCCAATTACATCAAATGACTTCGTGTAAAAACTTTATATCCATCTCAAAATCAATTGGCAATGAGTGGAGAGGTCTCAAATATTTTTAAGTGATCACCCAATCCACTCCCAAGCAATATGGGATTTATTTCCTTAACATCCCCCCTCGCGTGCAACCGCATTTGAGTTCTGTCACGTGTGGCCACTTTTTGGATCCTCTCATCGTGCAGCAAAAATGCAGCCGCATTTGAGGTCCTTTCACATGTGGCCACTTTTTGGATTCTCTTATCGTGCAGTCGTGAAACGGCCCCCACTCTGATACCATGTAGAAACTTTATATCTATCTCAAAACTAATTGACAATGAGTGGAGAGGTTTCAAATGTTATTAAGTGATCATCCAATCTACTCCCAAACAATATGGGATTCATTTCCTTAACACTCCGGACACATTTGATTCATGATCTGTGTCTGCGGACACATCTGCACCTATAAAAGTGCTCATTCCCTTGATACAAAACACTACAGGAGCAAGCCAAACACAAAAGTTACCGTAGTCCAGACAGCAATTTTTGAGGCAACCAAATGCTGGGGCATGTTAAGAGTGAACTGAGAGAGTGTTAATTCTCCAAACATCATGTATCCCATCACTGCAACTCCAGCATACATCAGAGTACATATACCAAAACTGCATCCAGAATAAGATTTCAATAAAATAAAGAAAAACCCCAGAAGATAATCTTTTTTTAAAAAATGTTAAAGAATTACTAACCCTCAAATTCTGTACTTGAAAGCAAATTTCTAGGCTACCAAGGCTTCTTAAACTCTTAACGCATTGCTCAACAAAATCGCAACCATAAGAGTACGAATTTCTCCTTTTGCACAATTTGATCTTCTCATCATAAGCTTATTGATAACGAACTTCAAATAATTCAGGACAATTTGTTCATCAAAAACTCTACGCGACAAAGACAGGAGGTCTTTGGTGAAACTTTTCATGGGAAGAATTTCTTAATATGACATAGATCAAATTGTTGCAAAAAACTAAGTGGTAACTGCAACGAAAATATCAAGCACCGCAACAAAACCTTTTGTTGCTATTTAAAGCATATGTCATCACGATATCTTGTTGTCACGATAATTTTTCTGAGTTTTTGTCATAATAAACGTGCGATTGTGGAGCTATTAATGGAAAGGCCAATTGCAATAACATTATGAATTTATGATGATTGATGACACCAAAATACAGAACCAAACTTATTGTGGTGCATAGTTGACCTGGTCAAGAGGACTGCAGGGTATTGGCTTGGCTTTTCCATTGATGTGTAGATATTGGGAAAGACAGCATGTCCTGAGTAGCAATAACCATAGAGCCCAATTGCAACAGGAAGGGTTGTGAGGTTTAGTGTTGTCCCTTTGCTCTGTTCAAAGCTAATTTTGTCCACTAAGCCTACCCAGAACAAGCAAATGACTACCAGTATTGAGGCGATCACTCCACCCGCTGAAAATAAAGGAGGCACAAACTGAGCATTCCTCGTGATGTATCAAGATAGAACACAAGATTAAAATGTGTATAAATGGGGGAAAAAACTAGAATTTCAAAAGGGTTTCAAGATTTATGTTATGTATCGATGTGCTTGTGGACTTAGGAACCATGTAAGTTACATGTTCTACGTGACGAATTCATCTACTTGGCGTTATGCACAAAGACATATGGACTCCATAATAGTTGTACACTTGGGATACTATCTTTGCTTTTATTTAAGGACAAAGAGGTGTTCAGAATGGACAATGGCCTATTTCACCTATAGTATGTGAATTTCAAACGACATTATCTAATAAGCTCAAATCACAATATTTCTTGCTAGATGATGTTCAGCTACTACTTATGTACCTATGTCCTCTACCTTTACCCAAGAGTGAAAGTGTCTGACATTCTTAGTCCATTTCCAATAGTTTATTTTACGCAAATGCAAGGACATTGATGCACTTACCGGAGATGTAACTGAGGACACTTAGGTCGCGGAGCCAAACAGTAGGAAGAACGGCAATGGCAGTCAACACTGCAAACAGATGATGCGAATTCAATTCATATGCGCCCAAATTTAATTGCGCGTTTGGAAATAGAGCCGACAAGTTATCACTCTCCAAAATAATATGCTCAACACAGCAAGCCTGCAGAGGAGAGAAGTTTGAGGTGAAATTAATGAGGGCTTTCTATTTTCTATTTTTTTTAGCACAAGTAGTTCTTTGCGCTACTAGTAGTCCAATAGTCCACAGATTTCAAAACAAAAGTGAGAACCAAAGATGTAACTTACATATAATTCCGCGTAAAGGATTATCTGCAGCCACCAATAAGAAAACAAATCAAAACCATAGGATTATAGTGACAGGACATGTTACAAACTTGCACTTCATCTAATTTACTACTTTTGAATACCGTAAAAAGTAACTGTTCTCTAGAAATTTGCAAGGAGATTTTATATAGAAGCAAAAAAATCTAAATCCCTAATAGTTTTACCATTGCGAATTATGGACAATAAAAGAAAATTTGTTTTCTTAGGGCCAATACCACAATATCCCTATCCTGGTCAACACCTCCCGTGACATCAAGAAACACCACTCCATCACCATCATAACAAAGAAAACTTACAAAACTAACTGCCTCCCATAACATCAACAAACACCACTCCATCACCTCTCTCATAACAAATAAAACATACAAAACTAACTGGTCTCCATTTTCAACAATTCATAAATTTCAGTAATCAAAGGTTTGCATGATTTTCCCCATTTCAGTAGTTGAAGTTTCAATTCAGAGGTAAAAACTTAAAAATGAGGGCCAATTGTAGTAGTAATTCTACTAGAATGCTACTCGAAAAAAATCACGAATTTGCACCTTTTTTTTTTGTTAGTGAAATTTCACTATAGACTGAATTGTAAAACTAAGATGTTGCACAAAAAAATATACTCATTAAAAGAGGCATACGGAGATCGCTAAACGCCCAGCAGTACCGAAGGCGGCCTGGCCGATGTCTGGGTAAGTCTCGAGCCCAGGTTGGCTGTCCAAACAGTATCGCAAGAGGAGTCCAGTGTAATAAGACAGGGTTGCAAAAATAAACAAAACAGAAATCCCAACCCATCCACCTTCTTTCACGGCGTAAGGAGTAGAAAGTATTCCCACTCCACATAGAACATTCATGCCTGTCACAATAAGGTAACAATTAGTTTAGCTTATTGCAAACTTGGATTAGTAGTTAACTATTGAATTTGAAAGGATTGATTCTTAGCCCTTAGGCAAGGTTTAGTGGAACCGGGGATCATGTAGTGGTGCGGTTGGAATGGAATGTTTATTTCCTTGAACATATGTATGACTAAAAAATGAACATATGTATGACTAAAAAATAACAGGTATACATCACAAAGAACTGTTATTCACCACGATTAGAAAACCAAGAAATGACTATTTAACTCCTTCCAACAGTTATAAATACCAATGAGGCAATGGAAAGGACTTCGTAAACACACCGTTTAGCACAGCTTGGCCATACGAGCTTTGGCGAGTAGCAGGAATTTCATGTGAGTCAGCCTTGGTGGATTTCTTCACGGAAGCCTTTGTGGATGGAAGAGGAGGGAGGAGGGAATGGGAACTACGTCTTTGTTGCGGTTGTTGCTCGCCTACCACTGTTGGCAACAGAGGTTTAGCCGCGGATGGAAATATTTCAGGAGTGTGTCTCCTCTTTAGTGATGAGGAAAGAACTGAACCGCTTAATCTTGATATTGTAGGAGTGCCAAGAAATGTGATATTTGGGGATGGTACACTACTATAAAGATCCATTGATTGCCTGAAATATTAGCAAGAAAAAAAATTAAGTTCTTGTACTAGATGGAAAAGCAACGCACCATATGGGAAAAACAAACACATACTATTTGAGAGTTTCAACATGTATAATAAGATCATCTCTAACCCACTAGGCATAGATGGTCTATTTGCAAAAATGACAAGCCCATGTGCCTTTTTCAATCTCCAATGAGCTTTGTAACTCGCGAGGCCTTATTCCTTTCTCACTAGCTCAAATGTACGTAGCTTGCCCGTTCTCATTGGGCAATCCATATTCTCCGCCACCAACGATCTGTTTCTGTTCTCTAAAATTTCTCTTTTGCTATGTTATTGCAAACTTTACTATGGCATTTTGGCACAAAGTGTGAGTTTATTGGTTTATCCCACTTCATATTTGTTGATGACATGTCCATTACTTGTGGAGCTGATAATGAGACTTTTGAGTGATTTTCACCACATCTCTGATTTGCAACCTAACTTGGGTAAGAGTGTTTACTTCTTTGCAGCAGTTAATTTTGTAAAGGAGGAGGAACTAAGAACTACTATTTCTTATATTCCTGAGGCTACCCTTCCTGTGAGGTAGGTACCTTGGTGTCCCCTTTGTTTCTACTAGGCTAAGATTTTCTGATTGCGTTGTGTTGAAGAATAAAATACTGAGGAGAATCTAGTCCTGGTCCAAGAAGTTGTTGTCTAATGGTGGGAGAAGCCAACTGATTAGTTCTGTTCAATTCAACATCTCAGTGTGTTGGTCATCTATTTTCATTCACCTCAGAGAATCCTAAAGTAAATTGAGAGAATTCTTAGCTCTTTCCTCAGCAAGAGTTTCTTGGAGTTCATTTGGGTTCCCAAGTTTGAAGGAGGTCAATGTTTTGAAAGACTAAAGGGAAATTGAACAAGGTTGCTATGTTGAGGCTTTTGTCGGTTGTATGGAAGGAGTATATTCTTTCAGTTGAAGTGGTCGCATTCTTATGTGATTAAGGATCAGTGCATTTGGAATACGAGACTTCCTATAGATGCTTCTTATTTCCCAATCGTACCCAATTCAATTGCAAAAATCGATTATAATGTCTAATCGATTATGGAATTCAACATTAACAAAATAGATTACATATTTGATTAACCGATGAATTGTTCTCTATCATGATAGATTTCACAATTGATTATATGTTATGAAAAAATTACGAGTTTTTAGTTGAAAAGTTATGAAACGGATCAAAATGTTACAATTTCTCGTGAAAATATTATGAACCGTATTGCTAAAAATGTTACAATTTTTTTTAAGCTATGATACAGACCAAAATGTTATGAGGCTTTTTTTTAAGTTATGAAATGGACCAAAATGTTACGGTACGCAATAAAAATGTTATGAATCTTATTGTTGTATAAGAGTTACGAGATGCACCACAATGTTATGAATCTATTGTTAAAAAGTTAAGATTGATTAGCGTAAAAGTTACGGTATGCACTAAAAAGTTATGATTTTTAGTGAAAAAATGTTATTAATTCTATTTATGAAAAGTTACGAGTTTTCAGTATAAAAGTTACAATACACAATAAATTGTGATGAATGATCGGATCTCTGGGTAATTTTTTATGAGGTGACTTAATATGAACACAAAATAATTGCATATGATACACAGAGATGTATTGAAGACTTTTCCCTTTGTTTGTTTGGATTCCAAGGACATCCCCTTAATCTTTTTGGACATGTTCGTTATGTACAGCAAAATGTTGAAAAAAACTACTGTGTTACATACTGTTTTTATACAATCAGTACCTTACCTTTCTAATTTCGTTCCGGCCCACTTACCGATTGGTATCGGGTGAGTACTGAACGGTAGCAGTCATAATATAATATATTTTTAGGAGGTAATTTCATAATTAAGTCATTTGTACTAAAAACTAATACTCTTACTTATTTATGAATATAGGAGTTTTATAACCCTTACTATTAGTCTATTATTACTATTTTTAGTATATATTTTTGCATCGGTTGAATAATTTGTACTTATTTATTTATGAATATAGGAGTTTTATAACCCTTACTATTAGTCTATTATTACTATTTTCAGTATATATTTTTGCATCGGTTGAATAATTTGTACTTATTTATTTATGAATATAGGAGTTTTATAACCCTTACTATTAGTTTATTATTAATATTTTTAGTATATATTTTTGCATCGGTTGAATAATTTATTACTTTTTATTACTTTTTAAGCATACATATAAGTTCCATATTAATAGAGTAATATTTATAACGCAACATAACGCAACATGCGCAAGGGTACCCGAAATTATATCGGTGCCGGTATGTACCATAGCAATAATAAAAATGATACAGTTAACGGTACGTTATTCAAAATCTTGTTTGAGAGAGTTCAAGCGATCCTATTAATTTTGTCTAACACTGGGCAAGCCTCATTAAATTTATTTTCTCATAAATATTTTAACCTAACAACACCGAAAAAAATCCAACCCCGTAAATTCTGTAACCACAAATATAGGTCCCTAAAACTCTTTATAATTTTTTCACTTATGAACCGAGATCCTAAAGCCGCCCATGATTGTGTTGCGGAAACTAACGATCGAACCAGAACACAAACACACACAAAACACAGAGACAAAGGATTTACGTGGTTCCCCAAAATCGGGTACGTCCACAGGGGGCAGTCGGATTATATTTAGGAGGAGGAGTTATAGAACACTCTACTCACACTCTCTTAAACTGATACAAACAGATACAAACTAAGATACGTTTCTGATTTCCCACACCAAATACAAGTGTAGAGGGCTCAATTTATAGGCAAAGGATAGAGCCCTATTCACAAGCCATGCTTATGGCATTAATTGCAAACCATGCGTGAGATCTTCCCAGCCTGAGATCTTCCTACGCCTAGGATTTCTAAACCAATTGCATTTAATGCAACCCACACCAAATCTTCTGCAAATGTGCAGATTTTTCCATTGTCAAGAAAAACTGCTAATCTTTGACAAATGAGAATGAAGCCAAATCTCAACAATCTCCACCTTGGCGACAATTCTCCAAGGTCCGCTGCTGCCCCCAATGCGCCCTTAAGCACTCTGAATTGGAGAGATGTTGATCAAGTCCAAACAATGATTGAACTTGATCCCAGTAACAACCGTCATCAACATATCAGCTGGGTTGTCTACGGTGGTAATCTTCTCAAGCAATATGTCCCCTTCTTCCAGAATTTCCCGAACAAAGTGAAAACGGACATCTATATGCTTTGTCCTGGCATGGTGCACCTGATTCTTTGCCAAATGAATGGCACTCTGACTGTCGCAGTAGACATTGACGTGCTCTTGTTTGGCACACAAATCACCAATCAAACCCTACAACCAAATGGCTTCTTTTATGGCCTCAGTCACAGCCATATATTCAGCCTCCATAGTAGATAGTGCAACCGTAGACTGCAAAGTTGAACACCAACTAACTGGTCCTCCTGCCATAGTGAAAACATAACCAGTAGTTGACCACCTCTTATCCAGATCATCAGCGTAATCTGAATCTACATAACCAACTGCAAGCTGATCACCAATACTCTGATCTCTCCCAAATTTTAGGCCAACATTAACTGTGCCCTGAATGTATCTGAGAATCCATTTCATGGCCTGCCAATGACCTTTCTTGGATCATGCATATTTCTGGTAACCATATTGACAGCATGTGAAATATCGGGTCTGGTACATACCATTGCATACATTAAGGATCCCACAGCGTTGGCATATGAAACTTGGGCCATTTGCTTTCGTTCTGCATCAGTACGAGGTGACATCGAAGCGCTGAGCTTAAACTGCGGGGCTAACGGTGTACTCACGGGTTTAGCTTTGCCATCTATGCCAAACCGTTGAAGTACAGTCTTCAGATACTGAGTCTGCAACAAGCAAACTGTGCCCTGCTTCCTGTTGCGCTGAATCTCCATCCCAATGACTTTCCTTGCTTCTCCAAGGTCTTTCATTTCGAATTCTAAACTTAGTTGTGTCTTCAACCGAGAAATCTCTACCTTGCTCTTAGATGCAATTAGCATCTCATCGACATATAAGAGCAAATAGATAAAGGAACCATCCCGAAGTTTACGAAAGTAAACACAATGGTCAAAACTGCTGCGAGTATACCTCTGCGTAGCCATAAACTGATCAAATCTCTTGTACCATTGTTGTGGCGACTGCTTTAGGCCATATAGTGACTTGTGGAGACGGTAAGCCCAATTTTCCTTTTCGGAGACCTTGAAACCATCTGGTTGTGACATATAGATCTCCTTGTCCAAGTCGCCGTGCAAAAATGCAGTCTTGACATCGAGTTGTTGTAACTCAAGGTCGTACTGCGCAACCAAAGATAATAGAATGCGGATCGATGCATGCTTCACCACCGGAGAGAAGACTTCATTGTAGTCAATCCCTTCGCGCTGAGCATAACCCTTGGTCACTAATCTAGCCTTATGACTGACACCACCCTTGACTGAACTGTCCTCTTTATTGGCATAGACCCATTTGCATCCTATTGCTTTCTTCCTTTTAGGAAGCGGTACCAGCTCCCAAGTCTGATTTTTTCGAAGAGAACTCATCTCCTCATCCATGGCCTGTTTCCACTGAGAGTTGCCTGATCCTAAAACTGCTTCTTTGTACGTATTCGAAACACCTGTGATAACTGGAAGGGCATATGCGACCATACCATCATATCGGCCAGGTTTTCGAATCTCCCTCCTTGGATAGCAATAGATTGAGTTGGCGTTACAACCTCAGGAACTGAAACATCATCAGACTCGAAACTCGAATCTGAAACATCACTATGGTGCTCCTGTGGTGGTGAAATGGTAGGAACTAGAACTACAGGAACCTCCAGCTCCACTTGTTCCACCTTCTTTAACTGCTCCACCTGATCTGAACACACTGGAATGGTGTTATCCTTTCGAGAGTTGATCGGAAACATGGCCAACTCATCGAAAGTAACATCTCGGCTGGTAATAATCTTCTTAGACTCCGAGCACCAGAGTCTATAGGCCTTTACACCTGGAGTAAAGCCAACAAATATAGCTTTCTTGGCTCGAGAATCCAGCTTAGATTCTGTGACATGAAAATGAGCAGGACAACTAAATACATGCAGCCGATCATAATCAGTCGAAGACTGACCAAAATATACCTCCATGGGAGTCCGTCCACCAAGTGCCTCTAACGGTAGCCTATTGATCAACTGACAGGCATAAGCGACTGCCTCTCCCCAAAATGCTTTGCTCAAACCGGCGTTGGACAACATACACCGCACCTTAGTCACCAAAGTGCGGTTCATCCTTCTGCAACTCCATTCTGCTGTGGAGTCTTCGCGGCAGTGAAATGTCGGACTATCCCTTCCTCCTGACAGACTTTGAGAAAGGGATCTGAAATATACTCACCACTGTTGTCTGACCGAAGTACCTGATTTTTCTGCCAGTCTGAGTCTCCACCCTCTGCTTCCATCGAAGGAAGGTGTCAAGGACCTCGTCCTTGCGTCGCATGGGATAAACCCATACTCTCCGTGAAAAATCATCAATAAACGTGACAAACCATCGTTTGCCACCAAAAGTAGCTGTCTTTGTGGGCCCCCAAACATCTGAATGAACATAATCTAGAATACCTTTTGTATGATGAACTGCAGTGCCAAATTTGACCCTAGTTTGCTTGCCCAGAACACAGTGCTCACAGAATCCAAACTTCCCTGTCTTTGCCCCCTTGAGGAGACCTTTCTTCACCAATCCTTGTAAAGCTTTCTCCTCGGCATGACCTAGGCGCATGTGCCAAAGTCGGGAAATGTCATCTGTAGCGTCGTCTGAGCTGCTATTGGCGATGGTTGCTCCTCCTGTAACTGTGCTCCTGTCGAGGAAGTATAAGTTTCCCCTCCGAGTGCCTTTTAAGACCACTAATGCACCATGGGTTACTTTCAAGGCTCCACCTTCTAAAGTAATCTTGTAACCTTTCGCATCCAAAATTCCAAGAGAAATCAAATTTTTCTTCAAATCCGGGACATACTGAACATCTGCCAAAAGCTTGGTTGTACCGTTGCGCAACTTGAGTCGGATTGTACCTATCCCTTGAGTTTTGCAGGCATTGTCATTGCCCATCAAAACTACGCCACCATCAATCTCTTGAAATTTTGAGAACTAGTCCCGATGGGGATACATATGGTAGGTACATCCTGAGTCCAGAATCCATTCGTCTGATTTTGTGTCTGATGAAACAATTAAGGTTGACGCCACATCGTCAACCTCTCCTTTGGCAACGCTCGCTCGTTGTTGTTGTTGCTCCTTGATTTTAGGACAATCCTTCTTCCAGTGCCCCATTTTGTGACAGTAGGCACAATCGTCCTTTGCAATCTGCTTCCTGTCACCGAATTTCTGATTCCTTTCAGTTGATTTGCCTCTTGACCTGGACCTAGATTGTTTTCTCCCAGAATGCCTATTCTTTGATTCGGTCCTTCCCCTTACTGATAGTGCTAATGAAGAGGGATCCTGATGAACTTGTTGATCCTTCTTCCGTACCTCGTTATTAATCAAAGTAGAGCAAACATTATTAAAACAAATTTCTTCTTTTCCATACAGTAAGGTAGTAACCAAGTGGTCATATGTATCAGGCAAAGAATTTATCAACAAAAATGCCTTATCCTCATCGTCAATTTTAACATCAAGATTTTGCAAATAGGCCAAAATTTTATTCAAACTATTTAGATGTTCGTTCATTGACGCACCTTGTTGATATTGAAACAGATACAGTCTTTTCTTCAAATAGAGTCTGTTCTCTATGACCAATTTTTGCCACAACTCCTTGGTAGAATTGTCCCTCATGACGGAATACTTGATGTCTTTGGACAAACAAAGACGGATCGTGCCACAAGCTTGCCGATTAAGCTTGTCCCAATCGGAGGTGGACATATCCTCGGGACGATCCTCCGAAGTGAATTCCAAATCTTGTTGATTTAGAATATCCAGAACTTCGCATTGCCACATGCCAAAGTAAATTGTGCCATCGAACTTATCCATTTCGAATTTGGCATTTGAAACCGAGCTCCTCCTCATGTAGGAACTGACCGAGGGCTCGTCTGAAGTCTTCTTATCTGATGATTTGTCCATAGGTGTTGAAGAAACAACACTAGGGCTCTCCTCGTCAATGTTGGACATCCAATGAAGTCAAAATGGAAGTTTTACAGCTGAAAATACCCCCAATAGATTTTTCGGAGTGGAATCCCGAGAAACGGGGTGCAGGGTTGGATCCGGGACGTTGAGATAGTCAAAATCGACTACTCACGGGCATAAAACGGAGTCTGAACGGCTCTGGAATCCCGAAAACAAATTTTCGGAATATTCCTTCCACCAAGGAATATTCTGCTAACCGTGCGCGCTGACTGGACTGACACGTAAGCAGAACTGCTGACGTGGTGATGACACGTGGCTGATGATGTGGATGTTGACTCAGCACAAGTGGGTCCCGCGCACTGACATGGCAGATGACGTGTCTGCTGACTGGGCGGTGAACCTTCTGGACTGATGATGTCACGCTAACATCAGTGTGTCCAATGCACCCAACACACTGGTACAAAGAAAAAAACTGTCCAGTTTTCATTAGACCGAAAAAAAAAACCAGATCTGGCAAAGCAGTAGCTTTTCTTCCTCGCCACCGTCGAACAGACCGTGTGGAGGCTATACTGCTCCGTTTGCAATGATTCTTGCGCCAATTTCTTTGTCTCGACGAGATGCACAAGACTCAGGTTTCCAACATTTTTCTGGATCAGATTTGGCAATCTAATTTCCTGAGTAGAAACGGAAAAACAGAGGCCAAAACAGAGTGTTGTGTTCTCGGTGGCCTGGAAGCTCTGATATCGATTGTTGCGGAAATTAACGGTTGAACCAGAACACAAACACACACAAAACAAAGAGACAAAGGATTTACGTAGTTCTTCAAAATCGGGTACGTCCACGGGGGACAGTCGGATTATATTTAGGAGGAGGAGTTATAGAATACTCTACTCACACTCTCTCAAACTGATACAAACAGATTCAAACCCAGATATGTTTCTGATTTTCCACACTAAATTCAAGTGCACAGGGCTCAATTTATAGATAAAGGATAGAACCCTGTTCACAAGCCGTGCTTATGGCATTAATTGCAAACCATACGTGAGATCTTTCTACGCTTGG
>BPLS01000163.1:3708056-3742854 GCA_019656275.1 Rhododendron kiyosumense
CTTTCCCATCTCTGTCTCTCTCTAAGACACCAGAGGTCCAGAGCACACCTTCCCTTCGCAGCAGTTGCCCCTTCCGGCAGCTAACCAGCAGCACCAAGAGATGCTCCTCCCATCACCACCATGGTGGTTTTGCCCCTGTTATCCTCCACTGAAATCACAGCTGCGAGAACAAGGGGTAAGAATCCATTATCCCATATTCATTCAAAACCCTTTTCTTATCCTTTTTGTCGATCCTAAACTTTGGTTAATGAGTCTATAGAAACGGCATTATAATCAATCACGAGAAGCTAGAATGAAATAAACATATATAGCGTGTATGATATTGAATGTCTAGCTAACTTCCGGGTAAAATTATTGGCATTGTTTGTGTGACTAGACTAATAGTGAAGAGATTGATATGATGGGACCGCCCCCCTAGTATTGTATTTGTCTATCTACATGTTGTGAGATTATATATCCGATGTCATTTAGTTTGAGACGTAAATTTTTTAACTAAACACCAGATATATAGTCCAGTCCAATCCAATGCTTTTGTTCAATCCAATGCTATTGTTAAAAACATGTTACTTTTGAAAGTATGTTGAAAAACTGATTCTGAAACAAATAGAAAAGCATAAAAACAAACCCATATGTACAAATAGCTAGAAAGGGGTGTGGGTGGGTTATGGTCAAGGACAAGTTTAGTGAAAAGGCAAGGGGGGAAGAAGGGGGGGGGGGGGGGGGCGCAAGTGCCATGACAACCCACGTACAATAATTCCCGTTCACAAGTTTGGAAGTGTTCGATCAGTTGTACCTAGCTTGAAACATTCTAAGCTCTTTTTCCTCGTCAAAAGAACAAATTGTTAGTAATTAAAAGTTCCAAGAACAACAGTTTGAGACTGAAATAAGAGACTACAAACATCTATTAATTTGCATAACTGAAATTTATAACCCAACAGAACATAAAAACTAATTAAAACTGAAAATTTTCACACTTTCCAAACACCTTCAATATGATTATGTAACGATATCTTGTTTGTAGTGATATTAATCAATCGGTACATAAAAACTTATGAAGTGAAGAATTCTGTCACAACATGAACATGTACAGTTCCTAACATAATTGTACTGATTAACTTGTTATTGGATTTTTTAACCAATTTGGGCTAGTTCAGTTGGCTAGGACTCTTCCATTTCACTAGGAGGTCAGAAATTCAAGTTTTCCCACCTGCGTGTAGGTGTTCTTTTCTTTGTATTTGTTGGGGAGTTTTTCTCCCTTTAATAGGGCTTATAGTTGAGTTGGACGTAGAGTGATTATGGTCCCTTTGATGGGCTTATTTATCCTGTTGATTAAGTTGTTGGGATTGGTTATCATGTGAACTCTCACACAATGAATGTAATGTCTCGTGATTTATATTTTGTACTTCATATAAATGATGTAATGATCTCTCATACCGATTGGTAAACCAAAAAAAATAATTGTTATTGTGTTTTGATTTTCCATAAACTGCACGATTATACTGTCAAACGGACTGGCTAATTAAGATAACAAACTACTAACAATTGCCAATGGTAATTGTTCCCTTACCAAATAATGAGGTTTTTCTACTTAAATCCATAGCACAAACCAAAAATACCCCTACTCAAATGTTGAGCTTCACAATAGGAAACAAAAATAAAATAATAAAAAAAAAGTCATTATAGGTACGTACATCTTCAGATAAATTGTACACACACTAATGGACATATGTAAATTAAATGTGGTGGTTTTGTGTATATAAAAACAATCAATTAATTGTGAGTCAGTCTCCTTAATTACTACCTTTTTCTGGCATCCCCTTCAATAGTCCGTATGTATGACTGGTATCCTTCATTTCAAACCCTTGGGCTTTTAAGTTACAAAAACAAATCAATAGAGATTAATTAACTAAACTACTACCATACATACATACATACATGTACCTAGCTATACGATATTTATATGCACACAATGTTTTTATATGTATTTCTGTATTAATTTCCTTTCTGATCGAGATTAATACTAAAAAGATATATATATGCCGTTCGAAAAACAAAAATGTTTCTATATACTATATGTGTTTAGACAAATGCTCAATCTTGGAAACTGGCCATATATAGTGGCTTAATTACGCCAATTACCTTTGATACCACTCCAATCATATCTTTGATTGGCTTTTGGAAATTTTCACTTCAAAGTGAGCATTCAAGTATCCATAGTGAAAATTCCTGGTACTTCTTAAAATTAGAACTATGCACGCAAAATGCTCATCAAAATCAACTTAAAATTGCAATGGAGCCAAATTGAAAGATGAGCGCACCTTGTTAATTTATGCAAAGAAGGATATCATATTCCATGCGTATACGTAAACAGAGTTTATAGTCGTCAATTGCTGATGCAGCATCATCAGGATTCTCATTTTCTTAACAATCAAGATTCTCATCGCCTTGGAATTTTCATGTGAATCTTGGTGATGCCGCACCCGCAAACAACGACTCGTGATTTGAACCCAACACTCCACCGTAGATGAGATAGACATCTTCAATCCTTCTGTTGCGAATTGTATATGCAGATTTGTTCTCTCAACTTAAGAATAGAAGGATACTCCATATCGGAAGAAAGACGATTAGAAAGTAAAGGAGGAAAAAGAGGGGGATGGTGGAGACGTGTGTACTTTCCAAATTTAAGACCACTAAAAACATGCTGACGTGGCACCCAACAAGTGGTTAAAAGGTACATGATGACCCAATGGAACCCTAGAACAGTAATGAAACAGTTGTAAAACAGAAACCCCTTTTTATTTTACAAATATATGTATTTCTTAAGGAACAAAGTGAGTACGAAATATATGGAGAACTCCAACTCTCACCACAAATTATATGGGAGAAAAAGAAAGAGAGACAAACAGTAGAAAATAAAATCAAGCTGTAGGGGTTTAGAAAAATCAATTAAAAAAAAAAAAACAAATTAACAAAAAAGACGCAAATCTTAATGGTAGATGACAATCGAACCAACAGATTATAAACAGAATAACCGTACGACAGAAGTTCAAGGAACTCGGGAACCTGATGATAAGCGGGCCGGCGACCGAAGTTCGGAGGGGGAACTTTTCGAAGTGGAGAGGGTTGTGTTTGACGTTTTGAGATCAAGAAGAGAAAAGAAACTTGGGTATATACAGACTGACTTCTCCGACGAAGATCCAGAGAGAGAGAGAGAGAGAGAGAGAGAGGGTGTTTGGAGAGAGTGAGAAGAGTAGGTGATAGAGGCCTCTGTTGCGGGATACTTCTATTTATACACAGAGTCACAGACTACTATTGGTTGGAGGAATACTTCAGTTACTTATGGGTGCATCGAAGTTTAGTGCTATGGGATGATTTGGCAGGGCTTGGAAATTTTGGTAAAATATCACACAAAAAAAACCCCACATATATATGGGGCCTATAAAATGCGTATGAGAGGGGTTGTGTTGGTATTGTATTTAAATTGTTGTGCTCTAGACTTTTTGATAAATTTATGGACAGTCTTTCTATTGTCAGTCTGGTGACAATAAGTACAAAAGAAGACACGGAAAACACGTTCTTCTATGTAATTTTTTTTTTACATATTTTGATACACATTCACATACTTGTTATTGTCAGCCCAATTTTAAAATTTTCCATTTATGAATTAATTACCTATTATTGCTACACAAACGAAGAAAGATAAAATCTTATACTAGGAAGGAAGAAAATAAAAGGCATTAAATACTTATCCACTTATAGGAGTAAGGTACAATAATATACAATATGGGTAAAACTTGTTATACATTCTTTTAATTCTGTGGGTACTTTTTAGGTATATGCGTTCTTTCCGCGGGTCAGGGTGTTACGAAACAAACAAATTATTCAATTTATTTCTTACATTTAATAACCACTATTTTTATTCCTTTTTTTTTTTTTTATCTTCGAGAAATTATTTGTCATAAGGCGGCAACAATCACTTGTAGAAGGTTTTTAGTTATCATCATTCATAGAATAAAAAATTTCATCACTTTAGGCTCTGTTTGTTTCGATGTAAAATATTTTACAGTGCAAAATATTTTTTCAAAAAACAAACTTCATACTTTTATTTTTTGGTGTTTGGTTGGTACTTGAAAATATTTTCAGAAATCAACAAAATAGTGTAAAGAGAGAGATGAAGAGCTTAAATGGCGGAAAGAGATGAGATTATTGGAATTGAACGTGAGTCATAATTAATGATTGAGAAAACTAAACAGTAAGAATCGCAGTAGAAAGCAACGAGTTCATTTTGGAAAATAACTTACAGAAGATTTAAGGGTAAGTCATTTTCATCCAATTGATGGAAAATGTTTTACATGTAAAATGTTTTCCTTATTTTTTACACAACCAAACATCGAAAAATAGGTAAAATATTTTACATCCAAACAAACGGAGCCCTTAATGCTTTTGCCGATATTGATCCAAATAGAAAATAGTTATGCTTCCTTTATTTTAAAGTTTTAGTCGAGTACAAAAAGTTTTAGGCCTCGTTCTGAAACGTGAAATAAGTACTTATTTTTTAAAAAGGCAATTTCAAGCTAAAAAATAATGGGCTTATTGAAATCTAAAAATATGCACTATGAATTTTGTTTGAAAGATTTCATTGAGATCTTTAATACGGTGCAAAAAAAAAAAAATTATTTTTCATTTACATTATTTCTTAGTTTAAAATTGTGAAATAAATACTTATTTTTTAAGATGGTGTTCTGGAACGGGCTTACTTTTCTTCGGATCCGAAAACAATTTGTGTGCATTAATTTGGAGTTCAACATACCCTGACGTAATTTTTGTTACTTTATTTTTTTCAATCGATAAGTTACCTCAGTTGATAAATTTTCTTTTTCTAGGCACAATAAATAAAAACCTGATTTTTTTGTCACCATGGCAAGAAACTTTTATTGATAAAAAAAGAGCATGACAGTCAGGGCTGTAAACAAACCGAATCGGGCCGAACCCTGTTAAGTTCGGCTCGGGTTCGTTAAGGTATAAGTTCAGCTCGAGTTCGATTCGAGCCTAAATAACTTGGCTCGAGTTCGGCTCGTTAAAATTTTTCAAGGCTCGGGTTCGGCTCGGTTGGGTTCATTAAGGTACGAGTCTAGCTTGAGTTTGGCTCGGGTTCGGCTCGGTTGGGTTCGTTAAGGTACTAGTCTGGCTCGAGTTCGGCTTGGTTGGGTTCGTTAAGGTACTAATCTGGCTCGAATTCGGCTAGAATTTGATTCGAACTTGAGCATCTTGACTCGAGTTTGGCTCGTTAAACACAAATGAATCGAGCCAAGCTGAATCTAAGCTCGAATTGAGCTCGTCAAGACTCAGGTTTGATTCGGCTCAGCTCATTAAACTCAAGCGAATCCAAACTCTCATTGATCGTATAGAATTTGGGAGAAAAATAAGTATTGAATTATATATACAACCTTAAATTTTTTTATATTTACAAATAGACCTCTATTGAATTATTAATTAAATTTAAGTATAGGTTCACAAACCTAACCGAGCAGAATACCAATAGGCTCAGGTTTGGCTCATTTACGGAACGAGCCTAGAATTGAGGTTCTGGTTCAGTTCGTTTAGTAGACGAATCGAACTCGAACGAGTTATTACCGAACTGAGCCTCGAACAGTTCGCGAATGATTCAGTTCATTTACAGCCCTAATGACAGTACATCAAAGAGGAGGATTATTGTTCTCCATGGGATCCAATCCAATCAAGAGGTTTACCTTTCCAAGCATGAATACCAGAACCTCGCAAAATTCAAAGTTGTTCGGATGATTTTCTTCCTCTTTCTTTTCTTCTTTCTCCTTCCTCCTTCCTCGTTGCAGATCGGCATTTTTCTACCTACTCCTTAGCCTTGCCACTCTTAGTTGACCACCACCTCTCTCCTTCACCGGCTTCCCATCTCCCTCTTCGCCGCCGTGCAAGTGAAGTTGGTTCGAAGACCGTAGATCTTAAGATCGAAAGAGTCTAGGCCATGATCTTAGCTCAGCTTCCACCTTATCTTCACCAGTTGAGATCAATTCTAAGACAACGAGTGACAGAATTTTCATAGGGGCGCATCAGGGGAAGAGGGGTTTGCTTTCTTTCCTGATGTGGTTTGGGCCGGGTGTTCCCTCGAGGTTCTGTTGTCCTGGTATGGGTTCCCCAGATCTGGTGGATGGTGGTGCTCACCGTTGTCATGGTTTGTGGGGTAGCTGGTTGACGTTTGGCTTTTGGTTTGTAAGGTTTTAGAGTTAAAACTTGAGAATCTAGACCTCCTGTTTGGTTATTGTATTCTCTTGAGAAGGATAACCATTTTTTGATGTATTGAGCTCTTTCTATCAATAAAAGTTTCTACCATTTTGACAAGAAAATATGAAACTAAATGTGTCAATCTACAAATAAAAAGAAGGCTTATTTATCTTTTTGGTCCCCAAAGTATTAATGAGTGGCCAATTTCGTCCCCAATGTAAACATTTGACCAATTTAGTACCCAACGTATAAAATTTACGTCAATTTGGTCCCTACCCTTAACGCTGTTCCTTGATTCCGTCAAAAGTGGGGACATTCTTGGTATTTCACCTATCATCATCTTCTTCACACCCCACACCTTAACCCAGTGAATTCAGCCGGCAGTTCTCCCCACTCCTCATCCTCTATTCTTCCTAAGGGACCCCATCTCCATCTCCACTTCCCCACCACCAAACCCAGACACCAATTCCTCATCAAAATCCCAATCCGGCCTCTTCTCCCCCATAGAACCCTCAAAACCCACCACCACCAGTCATCCTATTGATTGCAGGAGCTATAAGAACAGATTCGTGTGGCACAATTTGTCCGAGAGCGATTTCATCTACCTAGCCAGTGGCAAACAATACGTTCTCAAAGGATCAGAGCTTCTCGACAGCACCGCTCTCATCTCCAAATCCGACGTGTCCTTCTCTCCTAGTTTCAGGAAATCGTGCCTCCGGTAACGATTGTGATTTTTGGGCTGAAACACCAAATTCTGGCGACGATTCTGAGTTTCAGGAAACCGTGCCTCCCTTAATTGATTCAATTGGGAATTTGGTGTTTGATTTTTGTTTTAGATAAATCTAAAACTGATATGGACGTTGTTGATGGTATGTGAATTGATATGAATTGGGATCTGGTATATTGGGTGGTTTGTTGTAATTTCTGTACGATATTTGTAGTTTAGGAATAGTGTAACGCCCCAAATTTTGGGTATGTTAATGAAGCATTTATTACATAATAAAGAGAGTCTGGCTCATTATTACATCATAAGTAAATGGTACATTTATTCAACAAGGAAGGAAACTAAGGTTTCCTAATACTACTCTGCCTGCTCTTCCATCCTAGCAAGCTCCTCTGCTCCAAAAGCTTTCACGGTGAACTGTTCATCTCGATCATCTACAAGGTCTGACACATTATACTAGCGTCGCCACCGATATAATATGTCAGGGTCACCAAAAGGTAATACCGTGAGCTACAAAAGCTTAGCAGAACAATCCCATACTCGCTAACCCATAGCTTACAAACAATAGATCGAAATAACACATCGATTTCCACATGATACGTATATAAACAACTATGCATCCACATTCGATATTCCACTATCGTTGGTGTCCACGATTCTCTTTGTTTCTCCTACGCGACTCATCGTAGACCGTGTCAATCATTTTCACTTTCAAAACAACCATTTTAAAATCATTTGCATTGGCTCCATACCGCGGATAACCAAGCCTTTCAAAATCTTTAGCATTGGCTCCGTACCGCGGATAACCAAGCCATACACACCCAACCTCGATTCTGCCTCACAATGGTTCTGCCGCACCGGGTTCCCATTGGCACACATTGCATTGGCTCCTCTCCGAGGATAACCAAGCCATACCTCACCATGGTTCCGCCATTCCGGGTTCCCATGGAAACACACACACCCTCATAATGGTTCCGTCGCTCCAGATTCCCATTGGAACACCCACATTCCTCACACAATGGGCAAGTCCGGCCACATTGCGGTTTCCAAAACATTTCATCCTTTTCAAACACACCCTAGGTGTCATGTTTCTACCTTTCTCAATTTTAGTGTCTCGTTTTCATGCATCGACTCCGCGGTAGGACTTTTACAAAGTAAACACAAACCACTCATTGTAATTCTTGAAACAAAACAAGCAAGATCATCCAACTCTATGTTACTAAACATATGCATATCAACGCTTAAAGCATAACGCCACATGTTCGGACGCCCTTGGAGTGAATATCACTTATGCTTTATCACGCCACAAGTAATACAAGCAATTCATATATGCATACTCTTAATCATCTTAAAGATCAAAATACAACTACTTGAGATAAAAAGTAAATAAAGATAACTACATATAACTCGGGGTAGTAGATAGGGAGAATCTACCGTTCTTCTTGGCGGTAATGACGACTACGGAAGGTACGTCGACGATCGGGCAGAGTAACCTCCTACGGAATGCTCCCGGTAGCTTCGAAAGAGAAAGGTTTCTCTTGAAACTAAGTCTTGACTACTACTACTACTACTACTTTTGGATCGAAGGGGTGGTCGAGTGGCGGCTTAGTGGCGGCCTTGGATGAGTTTCTTGAAGAACTCAAGAACAACTCAAGAACAAGAAGAACAAAGAAAGAACAAGGAATTCTAGAGAGAAGGAAGAGCAAATGAGAAGGTGTGAGTTGAATGCTTGAAATGGCTTGCTATTTATAGGCAAAACCTTGGCCCTCTCCTCTCTCTCAAGGCCGGCCCCCTCCCTCTCTCTCTACTTCAAATTTTGACACATGTCATGCAATCTTGGAAGATCAAAGGCAAATCCCTAGGCTTGCATGGCTAGTTTGGTACTAAGGATTTGATCTTGGGAGATTTGGTGGGTGAAAGTATAGTTGTACAAGATTCTAGTGTTTAAACAATTCATAAAGGTACAAAAGAGGACAATGGAGGTAATTTCTTAGCTAGGAAGGAAAATTCACCCATGGATTTGAAGTACTTTGAAAGATCAAGCATGGTACAACCAAATCCCTTTCCTTCTTCTCTCTTCTCTCTCTCTCTCTCTCTCTCTCGGCTTCTCTCTCTCCCCCTCTCTCTCTTGCATGGTGCAACACATATACACACACACACACATACACACACACACACACACACACACACATATATATATATATATACACTATTATGAGAAAGAGAACAATTAAAATAATAGGTACTTTTGTACCAAAGATCAAAATAGTCTAGATTTTCCATTAAACTGCCAAATAAGCACATGTGGTACTAAGGCAATTAACTAATCAACCATGTAATAATATATTATATACATATGTACCATGTGATCTAAGAAGATCAAAACCCTAATATAAAATAAATAAAGGTACTTTAAGAATCTTAGTACTAAGTACTTTCATATTAAAATAATGGGTACTTTGACACATGGGGTTTTAAGAAAAGATTATTAAATCCCATGGTACTTTGAAAGATTAACCCTTTTACCCATTGGGTAATAATTCTCCTAACTTTTATTATCCAATGGATAATAGTTATTAGGTAACTTATATACTAAAATAATCTAGAAAGTACTTTAGAGCATTTTAAAAAGTCTATTTTTTATAAATACAAGTACTTACCCAAGTATACATTTAATATAAAGAATTGGGGTTTCTATTATCCAATGGATAATAGTTTCCCTAACTTTTATTGTCCAAAGGATAAAGAATAAAACCAAAATAATTAAAAGAAAAAGAATAATAATTTCTGAGTCTAGGCTAAAAAGGTTCACAAGGTTCAACGAGGGGCAAAACGGTCCATTTAAGGTAACTAGGTGACTTCCTAGTTCGATTACTCCAACTGGTCGATTAGAAGCTAACTAGGCTTGCTAAGTGGGGTCAAAAGTCAAGAAACGATATTTCAAGGGGTTAAAATGTAATTACGATGAATTACAGAAAGTAAAAATAAATAATTCAAATATTTAACAAAATTTTTATTTACCGAAAATCAGGGCCGTTACAAACAGAATCCCTTATAAAATAGAAGGATGTGGGGACAAGTTGTTGGAACGGCTTAGATCAGAATCCCAGAGATTGGTCAATCTCTATTATAAAACAGAAGGGTGTGGGGATAAGTTGTTGGAACGGCTTAGATTCATTTGATCCAAAGGTTGTAGTGCATCCTCCCACTTTCCGGTTAAGTGCCCATGGTTTTCACCTAAATCACACAACTGCCATCCCCATCCAACTGGGATGCGTAGTGCCGTAGGCACGGGTTAGCACTAGTTCTACCTAATTTACGTGGGTGATGAAGAATGGTTTCGAATCCCAGAGATCGGTTCGACGGATCTCTGATTCTACTGAAAATGTGAGGTGAGAGAATACCAATAATGCCGCCTCTTTTGACGGAATTAAGAAACAATGTTAAGGGTTGGGACCAAATTGACGCAAATTTTAAATGTTGGGTACCAAATTGGTCAAATGTTTACATTGGGGACGAAATTGGCCATTCACTAATACTTTGGGGACCAAAAAGGTAAATAAGCCATAAAAAGAAAATCACAAATCTTAAATTGATCAACTTCTCGGCAAAAATCTTTGATAATTCAATATCAACTTTTACTTTAGTAGGAAAACATCTCTTTTTTTTTTTGGTCAAACGTAAATTCGTAGGTAAACATCTTTTGCTACCCTAAATTTGAATCAACGGTTGTGAGTCCCCTTGTAAGGCATTCTTGCCCGCCATGGCCTCAGCACGCAGAACTTGAAGCGATGACACCCTCCCCAAATGAATAGATCAGAAGCAAATCCAACCAATTTGATTTGTCATCAAACCGTCATCGCTGCCAAAGACCATCACCACCGCTTTTATCTAAACCTGAAAAGGCACCTCAATGATGAAGAAGAAGCCGAAAGAAAAGGAAAAAGAAGAAAAAACAATAAGAAACTTTCAAATCTAAGATCGATAGAGAAAATACTCTTACTAGACAAGATGGGTACATTATTGAAAGCAAGAAACTTGCGAGGAAGGAAAACGCTCTTCGATCAAAGGTAAAGCCCTCCCTTCCCTTACCGTATTGGGGTAGTGAACACCCTAGGGGGAGGGAGGGAAAGCAAGAGATAAAGGCGGCTAAGGTTTTTTTCTTAAAGAGAGAAGCTCTGGTTTAAAATTAAATGCTAAAATTCAGATAACACACAACTTGCCCAAAGAAAAAAACCTTAAACCTCAAACCTCATTCCCTCTCCGTAGGACGTTAGAATAGTGTTGAATTTGTCTTGTCATAAGGGAAAAAGGAAAAAAAAAAAAATTTGGCCAACATTATCCATCATGTTGGGAAATGAGATACTTCAAACAATACATCACGATTTTCACTTTTTAATACATATGTTTGTATCCAAGAATAGCCTCACAAATTCAATCGAGCTGATTTTATAAATAGTTGTTCTACTCAACGAGCTCTATAAAGTGAACGTTTCCGATTATCGAAACGAGACCAGAGTGGGCCTCACAAGACTGGGACAGCACCGTGTGTTGTCCTTTGGAGGGCACAGGGCACAACATGGCCCCTTAATCCCATAACCACCTAGTGAAATGTCGGAGTCTGGTCAGCTAAGCAGTCTCAATTGTTTAGGTAGTATTATTATTATTAGTATATGTGCCCACTAAATGGTGAAACAAATCTCTGGGTCAGGCTTTATTTGCTTGTACAGGCTTTATTTGCTTGTACAAAAATGAAAAAAGAAAGAGGTTTGAACCTTCACTGCAGCTTAAGATAATATTATCTTTTTCAATCTAATTATGATAATGTTTAGACTAGAAAAACAAGCCAATAACCATGATTTGATGGCATTATAAAAGAAGAAGATAAAGAAGCCGTTCTAGATTTTAGAAAAAGAAAGTTTTAGAAAAGAAAGGTAATTTCAAGCTCCAAAATCATGTGTTTACGCAAATAATTTTCTTACCAGCATGGATCTTATTTGATAGATCTTATTGAGATCTTTTAAATGATGCAAAAAAAATTGAAAAATTATTTTTCATTTTCGTTATATTTGAGTTTGAAATTACTTTCTTTTTGAAAAAGAAGGATTTTGGAGAAAGCGGAATGGGGCCAAAACCAACCACAAATCATGTCTTACTGTAGACACCCTAATCGGGGCATCCGAATAATCTTTAAATTCCCGAATGATGAAATAAGGAAAAATATACTTTCAAGGCTTGGAATATTGCTCCTTTGTTACTCCTTCTCTAAACCTCCAGAAAACGCCTATTCTAAACATGTAGAGTGCCCCCGGTTCAATTGCAAAGAGAAAGACTTGTTTGTTCGGTCAAAAATAATTCTTTCCATGACACACTGATGATAAAATGGCCACACATTTCAATGTATAAAACATTTTTGAGTAAAACCAATTGGGTTAGAAAGAGGACTCAACAAACTTTCTAACGCTTCGAACCGCGCTCAAATCCGAGTTCTGGAGTGTCTGGGGCACCCCCGTAAAGTTTGGTGTTCTGTGCTGTCATACAATACCGCGCGGCATTCCAAAACTCACTCTCATGTGCGACCTTTTCCCATGTGTGTCAGCAGAATGGCTAGAGCGCGTTTTTTGCCTTTGGGTGCACTCCAAGCATATTTTTGCCTATAAATATACCCTTCCTTTAGATGAAAGATACCCCTTGAATCCTGAGAAAAGTCATTCTGAAATTCTCTAGGATCCCTTTTCTCTTTTTCTTTTTCTACACTCATTTGCTCAAAAGTCTCTCAAAACTTAGTCCAAATCAACCTCCACTTCTCCACTTTCAAGCACATCCAAGCTTTGATCAAGAGGGAATAAATCCAATTCCTTGGGCTAAACCACGTTTTGGCCTTGAGGGGAGCTCACCGAGGCCCTTCCCAGTTTTTCTATAGTGTTTTGGCCTCGAACAAGTTTTATATTCAAACAGCACGAAAAAATAGCTTCTGCACTGGATACGTTACATCGTGCGGTGTTTTAGAACACCGCACGGCGTAGTGTATTACATCGTACATTATTTTATTTCTCGTACATACTCCTTCTTATGTTATTCTGTTTAGTCTGTTTATTACTTTTCCGTGCGGGTATTATCTCAGGAGAGTTTTTCATATTGAAAATTGTTTTTGAACATTGATAAGATCCCTAAGCGTTTTGAAACAGTTTTTAATATGGTTTGATACAATTCAAAAGTACCAAAAACTAGCAACTGGGTATACTATACCGTGCAGTATTTTATTGTATCATGCGGTATGTTAACCTCTGGTCTTTGGGTTGATTAATGTCTAATAGACCAGAGGTATTTCCAAACATTTTTCATGACAATTTTATTTTAGAAATCGTCTTTTTTAACCCTAGACTAAGAATTGTTTATTCTTTTTCTTTTAATTATGTTGGTTTTATTCTTTGTCCATTGGACAATAAAAGTTAGGGAAACTATTATCCAATGGATAATAGAAACCCCAATTGTTTATATTAAAAGTATACTTGGCTAAGTACTATTATCTTTTAAAAATGGACTTTTATATTTAATTAAAGGACTTTTTGGATTATTTTATTATATAAGTTACCTAATAACTATTATCCATTGGATAATAGAAGTTAGGAGAATTATTATCCAATGGGTAAAAGGCTTGGTCTTTCACCTAGTACATGGGGTTTATTAATTTAATCTTTCCTTTTAAACCCATGTGTCAAAGTACTTGTTATTTTAATTAGATAGGTACTTAGTACAAGATTCTAAAAGTACCTTCAATTATTTTATATTAGGGTTTTGATCTTCCTAGATCACATGGTACATATGTGAATAATATATTAGTACATGGTTGATTAGTTAATTGCCTTAAGTACCATGTATCAATTCATTTGTTTATTGGGCAAATCTTAGTCCTTAAGTTTCTTGACTCAAAAAAGTACAAAAGTACTATTAATTATTTGTATACTTGCATTGTGTGTGTGTGTGTGTATATATATATATTTTTTTTATGTAGTGTACTAGTGCAAGGGAGAGAGAGAGGGAGATAGACGAGAGGCCGGGAGAGAGAGAGAGGAGAGAGAATCGGCCAAGGAGGGAGAGAGAGAGAGAGAGGAAGGAAGGAAGAAGAAGATAGGATTGTACCTTCTTGATCTTCTTTGTACTTCATATCCTTGGTGAATATTCTTCCTAGCCAAAAGACTTAACATCCATTGTACTCCCATGATTTGTTTCACACCAAGATCTTGTACAATTATTCTTCTTGCCCACCAAGTCTTCCAAGAATCAAATCCTAGCCATGCAAGCCTAGGGTTATTCCTTGATCTTCCAAGATTGCTTGCCATGTGTCAAAATTTGAGGTGGAGAGAGAGAGAGAGAGAGAGGGGCCGGCCTTAGAGAGAGAGAGGGAGCTCAAGGTTTGGCTATAAATAGAGGCCATTTCATGCCATTCAACTCACCCCTTCACTTCTTGCTCCAACTTCTCTCTAGAAACCATTTCTGATTTTCCAGGCAGCCTACTGCCCTTCGGAGATCCTCAGTTTTCTCCTTCTTAGATTAGTTTTTAGAACCAACTTCCTTCGGGAAAGTTGTAGAGCACTTCGAAACCTTCAAGTTAGATCCAAGAACCACCCAAATCGGTGAAGAAATGATAAAGATATTGTCATCCAAAGTTCAGTCAAAATCTCGGATTTTCATTTCCAGACAGCTTACTGTCTCTTCCTTTATCACCGTTTTTCTCCTACCTAAAGTAGTTTCTAGGATCAACTTTCTTCACAAAAGTTGTAGAGCGCTTTTAAAGCTTCGATTTCGACCCAAGAACGATTGTATTCGGCCAAAGATTGACCGAGTTACTGCCATCCAAAACTCCGTCCAGATTTGGAGTTTCACCGCCCGTAGAATTTTCCAACTTGCTTATTCGGCCCCGACTAGTTTCGGATCAAGGTAGGATACCCTTACTTCCATCCCTATGTTTAAGTAGGTTATCTTGAATTACTTTTCATCTCAAGTATTTGTATTTGATCTTTAAGATGAATATGAGCATGCATATGTGAATTTCTTGTATTACTTGTGGTATAGAATAGAGTTGGATGATCTTGTTGAATGATTGACATTGTGTATGTGGAAAGTCCTACCGCGGAGTTTTTGCATGTAACGAGACACGAGAATCGAGAAAGTAGAAACATGACACCTAGGGTGCGGTTAAATGGGGAAAGTGTTCCGAGGACGGAAATATTTTTGAAACTACATAATGACCGTTTTTGGTGGCATTATGTGTGTGTGTGTGTGTGTTCCAATGGGAATCCGGAATAACGGAACCATTGTGAGGGTGTGTGCGTTCCCATGGGAACCTGGAGCGGTGGAACCATGGTGAGGTATGGCTTGGTTATTCGTGGAGAGGAGCCAATGCAATTGTGTGCCAATGGGAACCCGGTGCGGCGGAACCATTGTAAGGATACTCGGGAACCCAGAACGGCGGAACCAAGGTTGGGTGTGTGGCTTGGTTATCCGCAGTACGGAGCCAATGCAAATGATTTTGAAAAGTTGATTTGTAAAGTGGAAAATGGTGACACGGGCTACGATGAGTCGCGTAGGAGAAACAGTGAAATTTTGGACACCAACGATAGTTGAATATCGAATGTGGATGTGTCATTGATATTGTCTGTTGTATATGATCTGTTGTTTTAAGTTATGGGTTAGCGGATATGGGATTGTTCTGCTGAGCTTTTGTAGCTCATGGTGTTACCTTTGGTGACCCTGACGTATTATATCGGTGGCGACGCTGGTATAATGTGTCAGACCCTGTAGATGATCGAGATGAACAGTACACCGTGGAAGCTTTTGGAGCAGAGGAGCTTGCTAGGATGGAAGAGCAGGCAGAGTAGTATTAGGAAACCTTAGTTTCCTTCCTTATCGAATAAATGTACCCTTTACTTATGATGTATTTATGATGTAATAATGAGCCAGACTCTCTTTATTATGTAATAAATGCTTCATTAACTTACCCAAAATTCGGGGCGTCACAAATTCTTCTATCATTTGCATTGAGCGGGCAACCTCGTTGAGTTTACCTAATATCCAGGCATGTCACGGGCTATGTTAGAGGTTCCAGCAAACTTCATAGTCACTTGTACCTAGTGGTATATCAAAAAAGGAATTATCCAATTGCCGCCTATGATGGGCTGGTGAAAGGATTGGTGCTCTTTTGACAACGGAGCACCCTTGAGACTACCCAAACCTTACATGTGTTCGAGAGCCATAGAGCTTATCAAAATAAGATAGGAACCCGTAGGTTAAGGAATTTTCCTGCATTTTGCTTTGAAGTTCTTCCTCACACTTTGTATCTTTTGTTGATGTAACATCTCTTTCTGTGTAGAAAGATTGGAATTTTCAGTCCAAATCCTAGCCCTATACAACCAAGTACTGACTTGCAGGTATTTTACTTTTCAAGCAAGCACGATAGGTAGACTAAAGAAGCAACCACAACTAGTTTTATACTCTTACAACACCTGAAGCCATGCCAAACAGAGGTCTTTATAGCCATCCCGACCGTCATCCTCACCAGTCAAAACACCTTCACCGCAACGGTCCCAATCACTTCCTAGGACTTCGCGGTCATCTTCTCAGCGAACCTGATCATCTACCAATCCTCAAGCTTCACCAAGCTATCCTCCCACTCCCATTTCCAGAATGGCAGACAATGACACCTATATATCTGAACTTTGAGCTCAAATTACTTATTTATTAGTCAAAAAAGCATTAAGAGATGCTGAAGACAAGAAAGACGAGGAAGAAGCAGAGGATCCTCATGAAGTGTATTGGCAGAAAATCCTCAATTGGCCAAGCAAATCATGGAGATCAAACGCGCCTTGGCTCGTTCCCACGGGGACCAAATTCTGGACTTTGAGGGACTTGGTCTTTTTTCGAATTCTCAATTGCCTACGAAATTCAAAATGCCAAACATTGAGAAGTTCAATAGAACTAGTAACCCAACCAGCCATGTCTGCCTTGTTATCAACACCCTAAAGCCAATGGGTTTGAGTGATGAGCTCATTGCTCAATTATTTCAAAGGACTCTCACTAGAAGCGCTCTCGATTGGTTTCTCACTTTGGATTTGTGCACTATCAAACTTGGTCATAAATTGCCAATGCTTTTGTCAAACAATATGCATACAATATCCAAATTAAGCGAACCACCCGAGATTTGGAGATGACCAAGCAAGAGACAAACGAAGATTTTGCTACCTTTGTGGCTAGATGGAGAGAAAAAGCTGCCAAGATGAAGAACCGTCCCTCTGAGGAAGATCAAGTGAGGATAGCTGTCAAGAATCTGCAATCCAAATATCTCAAGCATATCTACACTAAAGCTATCACTAATTTCAAACGCCTACATGCTATTGGGTTGCATATTGAAGAAGGGATCAAACTGGGGCTCATTGGGAAAGGAGAAGCTCCTCCACCCAAGAAAAGCTTCCCAACCCACACATCTCAAGCCTCCGTAAACGCTCTTGACCCAACCTCACCTCATGACCCTTTCCAAGCTAGCTCATCCCGAAATTCGAATTGCCCCTACCGTAACTTTGACCCTCTCTATATGACCTCATCCCAAGCCTTAGCCATTCTAAGCCATCAAGGGCATCTTAAGCCCTTGAACAACCCACCTCCTTAGCCATCTCATGGCCCAAACTATGATGCCAACAAACAATGCACTTACCACCAACACCCTGGGCATGAGATGGATTGTTGCATGCGTCTCTGTCATGATATCTAGGATCTCATTGACACCCGTCCAGACTATCCAGAACAGATCATACGAGTCAAAGTAGACATGAAACTTAAAGAACCTAATCGGTTGAATTTGGACGAGTGGATCATCGTATAGTTTGCCGCTGCTGGGGATAATATGGACGGATAGATCGCCGCTTGGTTGATTCAATAGACAAAAATGGATTGACACAGAAGGTGGACTCTCGTGGGGAATAATCCATGGAAAACAACTTCGGGTTGCTTGCTTGATATTGAAATTGGACGAGTGGACCGTCATTGAATTGAAATTGAACAGGCGGACCGTCGTTGAATTGAAATTGGATGGGCGGACCATCGTTGGTTAGAAATTGGATGGGCGGACCGTCATTGATTTGAAATTGGACGGGTGGACCGTCGTTGATTTGAAATTGGACGGGTGGACCGTCGTTGATTTGAAATTGGATGGACTCTGCTTGGAAAATAACTAACCATGGGTGCAATACGAGCCAGGGCCATACGAGCTTCCATTTGAGAATGGGTTTTACTGTTGAAGATGATTTAGGCCTCAGGCCCAGATACTACTGGCGTATGGTGCCATTGTACTGGCGTACGCCAAAAATCTTGGTTGGTCTGAGCCCAGATCCAGCCCAGACCCGGCCCAGCACTTCTCCCACGTCGTATAAACTTCGGAGACAATGCAGAAACTCCCTTCCATCAGTTTTGAACTCCCAAAACCCTCCAAACTCTCTCAAATCCCCCAATTTCACTCTCATTCTTCCCTTCTTCTCCAAAACTCACTTACCCACACACACCCATGGCTAGGGTTAGTGGAGGCAACGGCAATGACGGTGTCGGAGAGGAGGAAATCCAACCAAGGGGTGAAATCGAAACCTTGGGGTCCCAAATTGATGATCAAATGACCCTAGGAGCGTTGTCGACCACTAGTGCAGAGCTTTCAGGCAGCGGCGGAGGCGATGGTGGCCATGCAATGGGGGTTGGTGGCGACGGTGAGCAACGCACACCAGGAGAGGCAGGGCGTATGCCTGTGTCGGCTGGTCCAGAAGGTCCACAGGTGAGTTGACTGGACTCACGGAGTGATGTGGAGGACTTAGTGGTTACTGGTTTCGGTTCGGCTGGAGTCAGTGCCGGCGATAGTAGCAGTAGTGGTGGAGGAAGCAGTGATGACCGTCCAGGGACACCACCGAAAGATCCAGCAAGGGCAAAGACCCGGTGGTTATGGAGGAGGCTTCTGGAGAAATGCCAATAGGGTCAGTTGAGTTTAAGCCAGTAGTGGGGTCCTCGACACATGTTCCTATTTCGCACGGAGACTTTGCGAAGTTTGTGACGGAGGAGGAACTTGGCTGATTGCTCCGAAAAAATACGGGGGCGGCGGCGGTAGTGATAGCAGCACAAGAGGACAGGCAGAAGCAAGTTGAGAGAGCTCAGGAGGAGGAGCGTTTGAGAGCTGGGGCTGAGGGGGTTAGGGCTGAGGAAGAGGCCTTTGTGGGAGAGATCGAGACAACTGAGTGGGCTCAGGAGGAGAGGGGGTGGGCACATGAGCGTGCAGTGATACTGGCTGAGTCCATATGGCAGCCACCCCGTGTTGAGTTCGTGGTGGAGACATACACCCCACCAGAGCCACACCTATTTGTACCGTCCGAGGTTGAGAGCTATGTGCCTTGACAAGATAGCTACGACGTGGAGCTTGTTTTAAGAGATCCCGAGAGACACTTGTCCATGTCTTGGGTGCAGGTATACCTTTGAACTTGCTTTAGCTTCCATTTTGTATTGTCGTGTCTGCATATAGCTTGCAATGCATGTGATTTGAACTTGAACTCAACTTGCTGACTTGGATCTAATAACGTGCTTAATAACATAGCTTGAAACTTGATTCAACGGATAAAAATCCCGATATGACTAAACTCAACTGTAGAATGCTTAAAACTTCGACAGAGATTATTGGTAGTGAGCTTGAATCGACCGTAGATTGCCTCGACGGTTAATGTCATTGGAGAAGTTGAATTCGACTAGTAGAATGCCATACTTGCTTGATTCGATTGAATAGTACTCCTTGAGAAGATAATCGACTGAATAGAGTGCCTTGATAATTTAGCTCAACCAATGATATGCCTTTGAAACGAAAATCGACTTGATACTGTAACTAGAAGCTTGAATCGACCATGAGACACGGTTATACATCCAAACTTGACTGTAGAATACCTGTAACTTGATTTGATTGTTTCGACTATAAGACGACCTTGAAATTATTGATTCCACTGTTTGTTGGATTTTGAACTGCATGTACTGATGAACTGTTTTCTACTTTGGATTCCATGATGTGCAGAGAGGAGCAGCTAGTACGCGAGGACACAGCGGTCCTGCAAGTTCTCTTGAGCTGTATAAAGGCTTGCCTGAACGGGTCAGGGCCTTGATTGATGCTGCAGGATTCAGGCTGTTCATCCTCACTCTGACAGTGGTGAAGAGTGACCACGCTTTACTTACTGCTCTGGCTAAGAGATGGTGGGATACATCCAATACTTTCCATCTTCCAATTGGTGAAATGACGGTGACCTCGTCAGACTTTGCGGCTCTTACTGTTTTGAGAGTGGGGGGGCGATCCCATTCCTTTTGACTCAGGGATCCGTAGAGATACAACAGCTTTGGAGTGGTTCTTAGGACAGGTGCCGGAGGGTGGTGTAGAGACGGTCCATTATGACCAATTCAAGAGGTATTTGAAGAGTAAAGTATCGGCCATGGAGCAGGAGGAGGAGCAGATGGCGAGAGCCTATCTGTTGTACTTCTTCGGGGCCACGTTGTAGCCAAACAAGCAAGCTATAGTGCAGTTGACTTACTTGCCAGCCCTCCGCGACTTGCACACGGCCTCCAGATATGATTGGGGAGGAGCAGCTTAAGGGACTTGCTACGGTTTCATGGGTGAGTTCTCGCGAGAAGAGGATGTTATCCAGAAGCAGCTCGAACGGATCCCTACCGCTATCTCTATTTGGGGTATGATATCATCGTCAAATGAGCATCATGAAAGGTTGTCCTCAGCTTTGGCCCGACTCACAGTACCAACTGATATCATTCCCAAAGCAATGATCGCCTTTATCTTACCTTTGCTCTCTAAGCACTCTGTCACCTTTACTGAGAGAGATCTGCCTGTCGAAAGAACCGCTCATAACCGCCTATTGCACATTACCATTAAATGCAGGGGACATTGGGTTCCGACTGTGCTAATTGATAATGGCTTTGGCATTAACATCTGCCCAAGGAGGATCACAAACCATCTTGGTCTTACCAAGAAAGACCTCACGCCATTTAACTTGGCAATCAAAGCATACAACAGTACGCACCGTGTTGTATAAGGGACCCTGATGCTCAAGCTCGATGCTGAGGGCAATGAAATGGACGTAGAGTTTCATGTGGTCAACATCCCCGCTACCTTCAACCTGCTGCTAGGCATGCCATGGTTGCATAGATTCGATATCATAGCGGTACCTTCGACGCTACACCAAAAAGTCATGCTGGGACTTCCTTATGGTACTTTGACAATCTGTGGGGACGCAGGGATTGTGGACAGCGTGCCCTTTTCCTCGAGGAAAGGATTTCGTTCCCTTCCCTAAAGAAAGTGCCGGTTCGATGGAGCGCTTTAAAGCTGGACGACTAGCGGTCGCAAAAATACAGAGTCGCCACTCTGGTTTTGAAGGTCCAACACCTAAGGAACCGTATTTCGAAGCACTTGCCAGGCTGTTTGATTTGAAAAAGCAAAGGAACCAATTCGTCATAACCATATCTGGGTTCAGGAGATAGGTTACGAGAGGGGAAGGGTTTTATGGCACCCCTCTCGCCCAATCCGGAGATCGGTCTCTACTTAGGCATTTGCGATAAATGTTTGTTTGCGATTCTGTTTAATTAATCAATTCTTTAGCCATTTAGGGCAGGGGAATAGTTAATCGGGGATTAAAACTGTAACATGTTTACAGGATATAATAGATAGCATGGATGAGCAGTTAGTATAGGATGAGAACAGACTCCTGTGGGAGTTTTAAACAAACTGATAAGCCCCTATTTTAGAGTGACGTGCGCAGGAAAAAACCAATATGCACTAACAAGTCACTGCATGCTGTTTACTTCTGCTTGCGCAACTCTAAAACACGCGCATGCCGGTGAGCTCAAACCCACAGCTCTTATTCTCAAACCCTCTGGCTCTAGAAGGACCAGAGCACACCAGGACAAACCACACAGTTTATAGCAGCATAATATACAGTTTAAAGGCTGTAAAGCCCTGCAAATTAATAAAATACCCCATGAACAGTATGGGGACAAAATAATGGCCTAAGGCTGAGCTACCCATGCATGGCCATTCACTAGTCAGAGGCAGACTATCGCGCGATGGAGTCATTCTGACGCGCGATGGTGTGCCCTAGCGCTCTGTCGCGCGATGGAGCCAGTTTAGCGCGCGATGGTGCGCCTTGGCGCTCTGTCGCGCAATGGAGCCAGTCTGGCGCACGATGGTGCACCCAGGCGCGGAATGGTCGCGCCCTGGCGCAACCAGACCCGTGCTTGGTTTTCAATTTTTTTGGTTCTGGAACAAGTCCAGAATGATCCTAGGAGTACTCCAAAATAGCAGAAATGAAAATTAACTACAAACTAGCAGTTTCAAACAAATGAAAGTAGTAAACT
This sequence comes from Rhododendron kiyosumense, assembly GCA_019656275.1. Taxonomy (NCBI): domain Eukaryota; kingdom Viridiplantae; phylum Streptophyta; class Magnoliopsida; order Ericales; family Ericaceae; genus Rhododendron; species Rhododendron kiyosumense. The sequence goes on from BPLS01000163.1 coordinate 3,730,465, forward strand.
AATTTTTTACATGCTTGCAGAGTGATCTATATGCAAAATATAACAAAAAATAGCAAGACACCAATCCTCACGAAGACCGTCGCGCGATGAAGTGAGAGTGTCGCCCGTGTAACGGGGTCCATTGCGTGCTGGTTCTCACCATAACGGTTTTGAAACCTTGCCAGCTTTAAGACCAGGACTGGTATTGATTACCAGCCTTGGCCCTGCCAGCCCCCTTCAGGGATCAGAACTGAAAATAGAACAAAGGTAAGCTACACCTTTGGTTGAGTTTGAGATGCGTTTGAGCTTTGATGTTTGAATGCTTGATTGAGATGTTTGAAAAAGATGGAGGAATGTAGGCCCTTGACCAGATTTGACCTCTGGCTTGGCCCAATCCCGTGAATCACTTCCATAAATGGCCCATAAACATTAATCAGGCCCTGCAAATGATTCTAGATCTCTACTTGATGGCCATGACCAACGGAACCTTATCAAATCAGCGACGATCCAACCGTCCAATTTAAAATCAGCGACGATCCAACCGTCCAATTTCTAATCAGCGACGATCCAACCGTCCAATTTCAAATCAGCGACGATCAATCCGTCCAATTTCTAATCAGCGACGACCAATCCGTCCAAATCCAAATCAGCGACGATCAATCCATCCAAATCCAAATCAGCGACGATCCAACCGTCCAATTTCTAATTAGCGACGATCCAACCGTCCAATTTCAAATCAGCGACGATCAATCCGTCCAAATCCAAATCAGCGACGATCAATCTGTCCAAATCCAAATAAGCAACGATCCAACCGTCCAATTTCAAATCAGCGACGATCCAACCGTCCAATTTCAAATCAGCGTCGATCAATCTGTCCAAATCCAAATCAGCGACGATCCATCCGTCCAAATCCAAATCAGTGACGATCAATCCATCCGTCCAAATCCAAATCAGCGATGATCAATCCGTCCAAATCCAAATCAGCGATGATCCAATCCGTCCAAATCCAAATCAGCGACGATCAATCCGTCCAAATCCAAATCAGCGACCATCAATCCGTCCGGCTCCTTGGTGCATGGTATTTGTATATACTATCTTGCACTTTTGAGTAAATTCAATGGGTGTCTGGATATCTTTGTCGTTACCCCTACCAGCCAATGGTGCTTCGCGTGCCGTCAAAGAGGGGCTACTGTAGACATCCCAATCCGATTTCCCAATCATTTTGCTTTTCGTTTTCAGTTTCTTGTTCCCCCGATGATGAATTAGGTCAAAAATAGTCTTGAGAAAATGAGATGGCTTGAACTTGGTATGTGTGGAACCCATCCTTAACCCCAAAACCCTAAATCTAAACCCTGACTGAAGTATTAACTTTCGCGCGACCCAATGGCTCCATTGCGCGATGCTTCACTTGCCAGGTGGTGGTCAAAGTCAAACTTTGACTGATTGACCGTCGCGGGGAAGCCAGAACCCTCGCGCGATGGTCTCACTCCATCGCGCGATGGTCGACACCTGTCATATCCACCTTTTTCCAGATGGAGTTTGTGATGATAAGGGGTCTACAGGCCTGTACAACCCCGTTAAGTCGGCTGAACAGCGTTTTGTAGGGTTGCCCTTACACCACCTCCACCCCACTCTCCCATCAAAGTCCATACCCTACTTCTCCACCAAGTAAGTGCAGCCAGCATTGTTGGCTGGCTGCATTGCCTTGCACCTCCACCAGCAAGCCCTTCTCCTTCTATAAAAAGCCCCCATTTGTTCTCTTTCAAGGGGTTACAAAAAAATCAAAGAGAAAAGAAAGAAGCTCAAGCCCACATTCCCCTCTCACTCAAATTACTTGCACTCAATCACTTCCCAAGACATATCATCCCATTCAAGTCATTCTCAAGACACTCAAGCAAAGGTATAACCTTTATTGTTTACTATTTTGATCCCTAAGGGGGGCTGACAGGGCCAAGGCTGGTAATCAATATCAGTCTTCGTCCCAAAGCCAGCAAACTTACAAGTTACTATGGAGTGGCAAACCCACGCGCGAAGAACCCACTCCGTCGCGCGATGCTTCTAGCTCGTGTGACATGGTCCTCGTGGGGATGGGATACTTGCCCTGGTGTAGATATGTGGTTATATGCTTTCCTACCTAATAATATTTGGTATATTTCCACTGTTTTGCATGCTAAAATCAGTATATTGTTCATTTTATGTCTATAATTACTTTGGAATGCCCCTGGGTTGCTTCTGAATATGTCTCAGAGCTTAGGCATGCAAAGCAATTCCTAGAAGTCCAGTCAGAACAATCGTGCGAGGATCTCACTCCATCACGCGACGGTTTGGCTGTTGCCAGAAGCTGCCCTTGCATGAGCAGCTAGGCCTTTGGCCTTTGCCTTAACACCCTCACTGTTTAAGGGTCGTATCTTATTCATATTCATTTGGATTGTAATAACTATTTATTTTCAATACATATGAACTGCTTGGTTTGACCCTGGGTGTGCACTGGTCCTTCCAGAGCCCAAAAGGAGATAAAATCTAACCTATTGATGGGATGCCAACACTCGCGCGATGGTCTGAGAGTGTCGCGCGATGGTTTGGCTAGCATGCATGAACTCTCGTGCATACAAGTTGGCCGCTGCTCACGGTAAACTTAGACCAAGGCACTATTTTGGCATCCTGAAATCAATGTTATATGTTATCTCATTTATTTTCTTTTATTTCATTCACTCATGCTATTATACATCACAAACTGCAAATTGTTACAGTTTTAATCCCCGATTAACTGTTCCCCCGCCCTAATTGGCTAAAAACTGATTAATTAAACAGAATTGCAAATAAACAACATTTTCGCAAATGCCTAAGTAGAGACCGATCTCCAGATTGGGCGAGAGGGGTGCAATAAAACCCTTCCCCTCTCGTAACCTGGCTCCCGAACCCAGATATGGTTATGACGGACTGGTTCCTTAAACTTTTTCAAAATCAAACAGTGCGGCAAGTGCTTCGAAATACGGTTCCTTGGGTGTTGGACCTTCAAACCCGAGTGGCGACTCTGTATCTTCGCAAGCGCTTGTCTTCCAGCTTTAAAAAGCGCTCCCGCGAACCGGCAGCATTTTCTCTTCTGAGGAGGGGAACGGAATCCCTTCCCCGAGGAAAGAAAATCAGGCACCCGCATGCCCACAGTGGCGACTCTGCTGGGGATCGAACCAATATTGGTCTATACTCAGATTTTAATACACTTGAGAACAATCCCCCAAAAAAGCCTGTCAAAATATTAAAGCTTCACGCTGCTAAAGAAAGGATTGATGATTTAACAGGACCTCGTGTCCGGCCATCCTGACTGGGGCTTTTCCGATTGTTCTCTCGTGTAGTTTCTTCTAAGTATTGATCAATAAAGAGAGCCAAATTTGAAAAAGCATTTGCGAATTTGCGATTCTATCTCATTAATCAACCTTTTTAGCATTCTCATTTGCATCAATGTGGGATAAGCATCGTTGGATCGTTTTGGCAATCCAACACGGTTTACCGGAGCCCGGGGACCCCGAATGACCAACAACCTTCGACGATGATGAGTCATTCTACCGTTCGACTGTTGCTCTGCAGTTACGCTGGCAGCGGGAGTTATATCTTGGCTCTAGTCCGAGGAACCCGTTACAAGCCAAAACCAGCCTTTTGCATATACAAAAACACTAGCACTCTCCAAAAATAAGACAGGTACTGACAGGGTAGGATCTATGTGCATCTAACCCTATATACTGTCTATGTGTTACTGCTTTCCTTATTGCATGCACTGTACATACATACCGTTTCGCGTAGGAGCATGTTTAGGGCGACTCCTAGGTTCTCTCTTTCGAGTCTGTCTTATGCTTGTTAGGACACTGCTTGACCCAATGAAAAGTCATGCATCCTGATGGTGCATGTTACCATTTTCTTTTCAAAAATTCTTTGATAAACGAGGCTTTGAGAAATCAGTATTTTCTAAGTCTTTGTCTATTACCTAGTCAAGGTTTCAAACAGAAAACAAGGAACGACGGAGAGAATGCCGTGATGCTTATGACCACCTCGGTTATCATGCGAAGCATGTACACCATTTAGGCTATGGCGCTGTGCCGCCTACGCCATCTCGGTTTCAGTGTTACGTCATCTGCACCGAGTTATTTTGAGTTCAAAAGTTGAAATTTCCAGAAACAGAATAGTCAAAGCCTTAGACTGTTTTGACATCTCTTAGTGTTAGTTGATTCAAATAAGGATACACCCTCAAAAAGATTTCTGAGGATCACTGGCGATGTCCAAACCTCATAAGATAGACTTGTTCTCTAGTTTTAGAGTTTAAGGGCGACACTGACGATGGTTGCTATGCTTTCATTTTTTGTCCTTTATTTAGAATAGAATTGTTGTAGGGCCCTTATTAAGCCTTTTCTCACTTTCTGCAAGCAAAGTTTCTGAATCATTGCATCGCCAAGGAAAGTATCGAGGCAGAAAGCCAAACCCACTTAGGAACATCTGTATCGCAATCCGGTTCAAAGGCTAGTCAGGTCTCAAGCTCAGTCAGTCACTACAGAAGACTCACCGCGTTCACTACTCGCCACTTTACAGTCAGCCTCATCTCCTATCCTTGAAGAAACAGAATCTTCGGGATCACTTACTCCATCTTCTGCAACAAGTACCTTGGGACCACCAGTTATGGCAGATCAACCGCAACCGCTCACTATGGAAGCCATTCTCATGAACATCCAAACTAGTATCACTGCTATACAACAGAGGGCCGCTCAGATAGACGCCAACATGACCCGCTTGAATGACCTCTTTAACACTTATCTTCCTCCAGCTATTCAAGAGGAAGGCGAGGCCGAAGAGGACGTGCATGAACAACCTGTCATGGTCGAAGATCCAGACCATCCAGGGCATTTGGTAGCTTTGCTCAACCCTAGGAGGGCTCGAATTTCTGTTCAAAATTCAAGCACTACTACTGTGAGGACTGTTCAGAACCCTGATATGACTGCTCTTGTCGCCAAGATGGCTAGGCTGGAGGAATCCATTTCAAAATCTGAGAAGATCAGTGCTGGAGGCATCGATTTGGATCGCCTCTGCCTTTATCCTAATGCCAAACTCCCTGAAAAGTTCAAAATGCCGGACATGGCCAAATTCGATGGCAGTGGCGATCCTAAAACTCATCTCTATGGTTACCATGCTGCCATGAAGCTCCTGTCGGTCGAGCCTGAGGCCATGTCTCAGCTGTTTCCTCAAACCCTCTCGGGCCCTGCTTTCCACTAGTTCTTGTCACTCGACATAGCCAAGCGAAGGACTTGGGAGGACATCGGGGCTGCGTTTATTTCGCAGTACAACTATAATTCCCAGCTCAAAATGACTACCTGTGAGTTGGAGTCCACCAAAATGGAAGCTAAGGAATCCTTCGCGGATTTCGTCAAGAGGTGGAGGGCCAAGGCCGCTCAAATGACCTAACGCCCGAGCGAGAGGGATCAGCTCGACATCATCCCCCGCCATCTCCAGCCTGATTATGCTAGACACTTGGTCCTCATTCAAGCATCCTCCAATTTCGACACCTTCTTCGATTCTGGCCTGGCCATCGAGGATGCGCTGCAAAGTGGGATCCTGTTGAAAGGGGAATCTCCTAATCTGCCAAAGTCAAAGCCTCGGGCATATTCTGGGAATACCAATGCACTGTTTGGGGGAGGGACTTACTCCAACACCGCGAATACTGGTACCAATGCATCTTCCTCCAATGCTACTAATCACATTGCTGACGTCAACCAAGTGCAGGCTCCACAGAATAACCGACCTCGTAATCAACCCCGCAGCTTCTCCGCGTTTGAGGCTCCATTGTCTTCGGTACTGGAAAAACTGATCCAATCAGGGCATCTAAAACCTCTCGACCCAGCTCCCTTATCTAAAAAACCGTCACCCAATTTCAAGGCCAATCTCTATTGTGCCTACCATCAAGGGGCTGGCCATCTTACGGATTCTTGCTTCCGTCTTCGTCATGCGATTCAAGATCTCATAGATGAAGGAACCCTTCACACTCCACCTCCATCTACACAAAAGCCAAATATCCTTTCCAATTCCATGCCAAAGCACAACGCTGCTCCACACATCAACCAAATATCCATCAGCTCCACTGATATTAACCCCAGCTCCATTATATTTAACCCTACCGACTACATAACCTCAACAGAACAACCTAGGCCAGTCATGCCTATACCTTCCCAACCCGAAGCTGAGATTTCTTATATCCACTCCGAAGAAGGACAGTCGTCCAATTCTAATGCGCCATCTGCACGCCTGCAGAATGGAGCATTTGTATTTAATACCTCCATCAGTGACCACTTCCATCAATCCATCCCGGCTGTGCAGCTCAACTCTGCTTCTTCCTTGGACAGCCCATATTTCAACGCGACAGATCCTAATCCCTCTCCAAGTTTGATGCACCGTTTTGGATCTGCTGTCCCCTCTCAATCAGAGCAACAACTTGATATGCAAGCTGTAGGGTGGGCCATAACTGACAATAACGATTATGCCACCCCCATAATCAATGAATGGACAGAACTGGAACTAGACGGTTTTCCTCAGAACCCCGAATATGTCCCTTTTGACCATGCTTGGTATGATGCTTGGATGGCCAACTATGAAGCAGCCATGCTCGATCCTTTGGACGGTTTCTCATTGGACATGCTGTTTCAACAGCCTCAGCCTGTTCTACCCGAGGAGGAGTACTATTGGGACCCCGAGCCCGCTTGGCAATTTCCGTTGGGATTTGACCCTAATCCTCTCCAGGGTTACGCTCTACCCAATCATGAAATTCAATACCTGGAGGATGACCTTGTTCAAGATGAGACTCGTATCTTATGGGAATGCTTTTTCCCTTCTACTCTGGACAAATTGGTTAATTCGGTGACTGATGCCGAATATGATACTATTTTCTACATCACCGATGAAAACCTCCCACGCCCCGTGGTACCTTTCCCACCGAAAGAAGATTGCAACATCATGGTCACAGATCTGGTACCGCCAGCCAACCTTTGGGACGTCGATGATGTAATCAATATCCAAGTTGGATCTGAGGTTTGGATTGTCAATCGTTCCTTTACTGATGGGGGACTTTGGGATGTCCCTTTCGTTGCTAATACGGAACCTATCCGGGAGGCTATAGCCGTTGGGGATCCGGACTTCTGGGATTCTCTGCTGTTGAAAGATCTGGCCGAAGACCTAAGCGTGGACATGGAAGTACCTGTAACCCTGCCGGCCTCTGACAAAGGAAAGCGCAAATTGGGGGAAGTCCCTGCTGATCTTTGGGATGATAGTCAAGACCCTCAAGTGGTGCCCTCTTTAGAGAACGTTCTTAACGTTACAAGGAGTGGACGAGTTTTTCAGCCTGCTAATCTGCAAGCTGGAAGTTCGTCCAATTCTTCTAACCGGAAGAATGAACCTCCTGCTTGCTCAAAGACTGCACCATTCGAGATGCCTGCCTGCTCCTCGACCGATAACCTGATTCAAAGGCAACTAGAACGGATTCCCGCTGCCATATCATCGTGGGGACTAATTTGTTCCTCTCGTGAGCACCGTCAGAAGTTTTGCCACGCTTTCTCTCATCTCGAGATTCAACCAGACATCACACCCGAAGCAATGATATCCCTTATCCTCCCGCCTACTTCTAAGCACACTGTGACCTTCACCGACAAGGACCTACCGATTGAAGGATTCGACCACAATCGCCCCTTATACATCACTGTCAAATGTTGCGGGCTTTGGGTTCCGATCGTTCTTATCGATAATGGCTCTGCAATCAATGTTTGCCCCTTAAGGGTGGCTTACCGACTGGGGCTAACCAGAAAGGACTTCACACCTTCCAACATGGCTGTCAAGGCATACGACAGTACTCACCGTGTGGTCGAAGGCACCCTTCTGCTCAAGCTCGATGCAGAAGGATTCAAAATGGATGTCGAATTCCATGTGGTTGACATCCCAGCCTCCTTCAATCTTTTGTTAGGAAGACCATGGCTTCACAAATCTGACATCATGGCCGTACCGCCTACTCTCCATCAAAAGGTCATGCTGGTACTTCCTACCGGGACTTTAACTATCTACAGGGACTCGGGCATTCCCCCACTTAAAGAGGATGGCACACCTGTTTTGGGCATCACGCACGACAACGAAGATGTCGACCTTGCGGGCTTCTCTTTCGACACTTCTGGCTCGATTGCTCGATTCTTGCCATCAATGTAGATGGGGACTTCGTCATAAGCTTTGTCGCTCTAGACATTATGAGGAGGATGTCCTATCTACCTGGTCTTGGTTTGGGGATTCACCAACAAGGGATCCCGGAATTCCCTGCCTTTCCTTCTTGTGAAGGCCGCTTTGGTTTGGGGTACTCTTCCTCTGCCGAAGATGCCAAAAGAAGGAAATGCACGGGAAAACCTCGATCTCTCTATGGTGAACCTGATAGCTACTTTGTTCGTGAAGTGGGAAATGATCTCTACATTGGGCAGGCTGAGCCGTTTATCGAATCGGTCACTGGGGAGTTGCTACCCGGTTTCGAAATCTTCACTGACGATACTTGGTCTTCTAGTGACGAGGAACCAGCAAAAATAGAGTTCAAAAGGAAGCTTAGCCAACCTAAGCTGAAGACTGACTGGTTGGGATCTTTTAATCAAGGGAGCTTGGAACAGCTGTTCTCTGAATTCTCTCGAGTGGGTTTGGCCAAGGAAGCTGAAGAGGCCGAAGTGTTCATGCTTGGGCCCGACGCCCTCGAGGACCCCACCTCTCTTATTGTAGAAGCCGAGGGTAGCCTTAAAAATTGCATTTTCAAACCACGCCTTACTTGCATTGATGACGTATCTGAGTCTGACACTGAGTCTGTTAAGTCTCTTGAGTCTAGGTCTAGCTCTGAGTCGGAGTTTGCGCCTCTCGGCCCTCCACGTCATAGCTTTTACTTTGAATTCAACTCCCTTGTACTTGGCGACCCCGCAGGGTCTTATGAGATAAAGGAATCGTCTTCTGACTACTTGAATGATCTTTACATAAACTGTGTCGACCCAAACGATGAAGGGATGGATTTCGATGGGGACATTCCCAAGGTAATCCGTGCCCTCATCGAGAGGGAAGGCGAAAGGCATGCTCAACCACTAAAAGATGAAGTAGTTTTCATAAATCTGAAAGATGAAAGTGATCCCCGGATGGTTCAAGTGGGCTCCACATTAAATCCAGAGGAGCATAGTGGTTTCAAAGAGGTCCTCACTGAATTTGAAGATGTCTTTGCATGGTCTCATCAAGACATGCCCGGTATCGATCCTGAGATAGTGGAGCATCGAATCCCTCTGTTGCCAGATGCTAAGCCAGTGAAACAGAAACTCAGACGAATGCGAGCAGACTGGGTTCAGAAAATCAAAGAGGAAGTCACCAAACAAATCGACGCCGGATTCCTCGTAGTTTCTCAATATCCTACTTGGGTGGCCAACATCGTACCGGTTCCCAAAAAGAATGGCCAGATTCACGTCTGTGTCGATTTCCGGGACTTAAACAAAGGAAGCCCTAAGGACAATTTTCCATTGCCACACATCGATGTGCTTGTGGATAATACCGCGGGGCATGCTTTGCTTTCGTTCATGGACGGTTTCTCGGGTTACAATCAGATCTTCATGGCACCCGAAGACCGTGAAAAAACGACCTTCATCACCGAATGGGGGACTTACTATTATTTGGTCATGCCGTTTGGGTTGAAGAATGCTGGTTCCACTTATCAGAGGGCGGCTACGACTATCTTGCATGACATGATGCATAAAGAGGTTAAAGTCTACGTCGACAATATGATAGCCAAGTCGAAAACTTGGGAAGGACATATTCCCGTGCTAAGGAAGCTTTTCGAAAGACTCCGTGAATTCCAGATGTGTCTTAATCCACAGAAGTGTACCTTTGGGGTCACAGCGGGCAACATGCTCAGTTTCATGATCACTTCTCGTGGGATCGAAGTTGATCCATCAAAAATCGAGGCCGTACTCGGAATGAAGCCACCTGAGTTTGAAAAAGGAGTGCGGAGCTTTTTGGGGAAGGTCCAGTTCATCAGCAGATTCATCGCCATGTTAACCTTAACTTGCGAGCCGATATTTCGTCTACACAAGAAAGATACCCTATTTGTATGGTCGGATAAATGCCAAGCAGCCTTTGCTTCAATCCAGAACTATCTACAGAATCCTCCCGTTCTCCTGCCACCGGTGCCTGGGAAACCCCTGATCCTTTACTTGTCTGTGAACCCTACGTCCATGGGATGCTTACTAGCTCAAGAAGGGGATAAGGGAGTTGAGAAAGCCATTTACTACCTAAGTAAGAAGATGGTTGGATCCGAGGAATGCTACACTGCCTTGGAAAAGACATGTTGTGTAACGCCCTCAAAATTAGGGTACGTTAAAGAAGCATTTATTACATAATAAAGAGAGTTTATTACATTATAAATACTTCAAAGGGGTACAGTTATTCAACAAAGGAGAAACTAGGCTCCTAACTACTGCTCCACTGGCTTCTCCCTCCTGGCAAGCTCCTTAGCTCCAAAGGCCTCCAAGGTATACATCTCGCCCTGTTCATCTAAGAGGTCTGACACATTATACCGGCGTCGCCACCAATATAATATGCCAGTGTCACCAAAAGGCAACACCGTGAGCTACAACGCTCAATAGGAAATCCTTACCCAACCAACCTTATAACAATAAACAATTACAACGACACTAACAATCACACCTCGTTAATCGTCTATCGTTGGTGTCCAAGATTTCAAAGTTCCTCCTACGCGACTCGTCGTAGACCGTGTCAACATTTTCACGTTTCAAATCAACCTTTCAAAAACATTTGCATTGGCTCCGTACCGCGGATAACCAAGCTACACACCCAACCTCGGTTCCGCCGTTCCGGGTTCCCGAGTATCCTCACAATGGTTCCGCCGCACCGGGTTCCCATTGGCACACACAAAACTTGCATTGGCTCTTCTCCGCGGATAACCAAGCCATACCTCACCATGGTTCCGCTGCTCCGGGTTCCCATGGGAACGCACACACCCTCACAATGGTTCCACTGCTCCGGTTTCCCATTGGAACACACACACACCTCACACAATGGGCAAGTCCGGCCACATTGCGGTTTTCAAAACATTTCAACCTTTTCAAACACACCCTAGGTGTCATGTTCTACCTTCTCGATTCTCGTGTCTCGTTACATGCAAAGACTCCATGGTAGGACAAAAGTAAGCACTAACAAGATCATTCACTCTACTCAAATCAACGCTTAAAGCATAACGCCACATGTTCGGACGCCCTTGGGGTGAAAAATCACTTATGCTTTATCACACCACAAGTAATACAAGCAATCCACATAAACACGCTCATAACTATTGTAAAGATCAAAATACAAATATTTGAAATGGAAAGTTATAAAGATAACCTACTTTGAAATGGAAGATAACGAGATCTTACGTATACATAGGGATAGGGCAAGAGTATCCTACCTTGATCCGAAACTAGTCGGGGCCGAAATAAGCAAGTTGAAAAATTCTACGAGCGGTGAAACTTCCAAATCTGGACCGAACTTCGGACGGCAGTAACTCGGTCAATCTTTGGCCAAATACAATCGTTCTTGGGTCGAAATCGAAGATCTCGAAACCCTCTACAACTCTCGTGAAGGAAGTTAATTCTAGAAACGAACTTAGGTTGGAGAAAAATGGGGATAAATGAAGTGACAGTAAGCTGTCAAGAAATGAAAATCCAGAATTTTCACTGAACTTCGGATGACAATATCTTTGTCATTTCTTAACCGATTGGGGTGATTCTTGGGTCTAACTTCAAGGTTTCGAAGTGCTCTACAACTTTCCAGAAGCAAGTTGGTCCTAAAAACTACTCTAAATAGGAGAAAACTGGGGATTTCCGAAGGGCAGTAGGCTGCCTGGAACTAGAAATCCGAAATTTCTAGAGAGAAGGAAGAGCAAATGCTTTGAGGTGTGAGTTTAAGCTTGAGAATGGCCTTCTATTTATAGGCAAGAGCTTGGCCCTCTCCTCTCTCTCTCTCTAAGTCTCACCTTGACACTTGGCAAGAGATCATGGAAGATCAAAGGCAATCCTAGGCTTGCATGGCTATTCTTGTACCAAGGATTTGATCTTGGATCAATTGAAGGGTGGAGATGAGATTGGTACAAGATCTAAGGGTTTAAACCATTGCAAGGTGTACAAAAGAGTACAATGGAGGTTAATGGAGGTGGTTTCTTAGCAAGGAAGATAGATACACCAAGGATTTGAAAGATCAAGAAGATCATGGGAGGTACAACCAATCTTCCTTCCTTCCTCTTTCCTTTCTCTCTCTCCCTCTCTCTCCCTTTCGGCCTCTCTCTCCTCTCCCTCTCTCTCCGGCCTCTCTCTCCTCTCTTTCTAGTACACA
>BPLS01000163.1:3757854-3806037 GCA_019656275.1 Rhododendron kiyosumense
GATTCTTAATGTTTATATGTTTACATGTTATAATGCCTAAAAAAGTTAAGCAATAAAATGATTTCAAATCCCACAAATATTAGTAGAGACCGATTTATCGGGCGAGGGGGGTGCTTTTCTAAATAAAACCTTCCCCTCTCGTAACCTGGCTTCCGAATCCAATCTCTGGTTTATTTTCCAATTCAAATATCATTTTCAAGTTCCAGGTTTTCTCGGGTAACAAACCATTTTACAAAAACCCGGGTGGCGACTCTTCGATTTTTCAAAACGAGCGCACGACAGGGGATGGCCTCCGAAAAGGCCCATCTCGGGCTCTGGCGAGCCCACAGGATCCTTAACAAAGACGGGTTCTGCATGAACATCCTCGTCGTCCTCGCCTTCCTCTTCTAGCACTGGAGGAAGACGAGTGTTGATAAGGTCATTCAAGCGAGTAATGTTAACATCTATATGAGTGGCCCTCAGTTGCATAGCAGTAATACTGTTCTACAGGTTCGTGAGCATGGCTTTAAGACTGAGCGGCTAATCTGCCATCACAAGTTTTTCAATGGAGCTTGATGAAGAAGCAGAAGATGGGGAAGCCGACGGCGTGCCCTTTTGCAATATCAATGGCGAGCCCGACTGTAGGGCGGCCAACAGTGAACCTGGAGAAGCCTCCGTTGCGACTGACAGGGAATCTAGCCTGACAAGCCTTTGAACCGGATGCTGAAGACGTTCCCAAGTAGGTTTGGCTCTTCCTTTCGGTACTCTTTTGTTTGGTGCAATGGTTCTAAACTAGACAGTAAAGTAATTGAAAGCTCAGTGACATTCCTGCAACCGCAGTTAATTGCAAAAAGAAATGCAATATACACGTCATCATCGTCGGTGTCTTCCTAGACTCTACAACTACAGACAAGTCTGTCTCATGATGTTTGAACGCTGCCAAAATCCTCGGATTTTTTTTCGAGGTGTATCTTTTGAATAGATCGACTAACACTAAGAGATGTCAAAACAGTCTAAGTCTTTGACTATTCCATTCTCGAAATTTCAACTTTGAATTCAGAACAACTCAGTATTGATGCATGGCACCTTAACTTTGTACGCCATGGTGTATAGTGACTTCGCACTTCAACTTGGGTAGTGCCAGTGTCACGGCATCCCTACTTTGTGGTTCCTTACTTTCGGTTGAAACTTCAATCGGGCATGAGCCAAGGACTTAAAAAGGTTTGATTTCCCAAAGTCTTGTTCATCTAAGGACTTTGAAAATTAGAAACGTGCGCCATTGAGATGCATGACTCTTCATCGGGTCATAGCAGCGTCCTAATAAGCATAAGTCAGACTCAAAAGAGTGACAACCTAGAAGCCGCCCTAAACATGCTCCTACGCAAAACGGTGTGTATGTACAGTGCATGCAATAGGGAAAGCAGTAACACGTCGACAGTATATGGGGTTAGATGCAAATAATCTTATCCTGTGGGTACCTGTCGTAGTTTAGAGAGTTCTAGTGCTTCGTATATGCAAAGGCCGGTTTTGGCTTATAACGAGTTTCTCGGACTAGAGCCAAGATATACCTCCCGCTGCCTGCGTAACCGCAAAGCAACAGTCGAACCGTAGAATGACTCATCATCGTCGAAGGTTGTTGGTCATTCGGGGTCCCCGGGCTCCGGTAAACTGTGCTGGATTGCCAAAACGATCCAACGAGGCTTATCCCACATCAATGCAAATGAAGAATGCTAAAAAGTTGATTAATGAAATAGAATCGCAAATTCGCAAATGCCTTTTCAAATTTGGCACTCTTTATTGATCAATACTTAGAAGAAACTACACAAGAGAACAATCGAAGACGTCCTAGTCAGGATGGCCGGACACGAAATTCTGTTAAATCACCAATGCTTTCTTTAGCAGCGCAAAGCTCACTATTTTGACAGACTTTTGTGGGATTGTTCTCAAGCGTATTAAATTCTAAATATAAACCAATATTGATTCAATCCCCAACAGAGTCGCCAGACTCGCCACTGTGGGGACTCAGGGATTATGGGCAGCGTGCCCTTTCCCTTGGGGAAAGGATTCCGTTCCCTTCCCTAAAGAAAGTGCCGGTTCGATTGAGCGCTTTAAAGCTGGACGACAAGCGCTCGCGAAAATACAGAGTCACCACTCGGGTTTTGAAGGTCCGACACCCAAGGAACCATATTTTGAAGCACTGGTCGCGCTATTTGATTTGAAAAAGCAAAGGAACCAATCCGTCATAACCATATCTGGGTTTGGGAACTAGGTTACGAGAGGGGAAGGGTTTTATGGAACCCCTTTAGCCCAATCCGGAGATCGGTCTCTACTTAGGCATTTGCGAAAGATGTTTGTTTGCGATTCTATTTGATTAATCAATTCTTTAGCCATTTAGGGGGGGGAACAGTTAATCGGAGATTAAAACTGTAACATGTTTACAGGATATGATGGATAGCATGGATGAGCAGTTAGTATAGGATGAGAACAGACTCCTGTGGGAGTTTTAAACAAACTGGGAAGCCATTGTTTTAGAGTGACGTGTGCAGGAAGAAACCAATATGCACTGAACAAGTCACTGCATGCTGTTTACATTTACGCGCGCAACTCTAAAACACGCGCGTGCCGGTGAGCTCAAACCCACAGCTCTTATTCTCAAACCCTCTGGGCTCTAGAAGTACCAGTACACACCCAGGACAAACCACGCAATTTTTAGCAGCATAATATACAGTTTAAAGGCTGTAAAGCCCTGCAAATTAATAAAACACCTCATAAACAGTATGGGGACAAATATGGCCTACGGCCGAGCTACCCATGCAAGGCCATTCACTGGTCAGAGGCAGAATGTCGCGCGATGGAGTCATTCTGACACACGATGGAGCCAGTCAGGCGCGCGATGGTGCGCCCTGGTGCAACCAGACCAGTGCTTGGTATACACATTTCTGGGTTCTGGAACAGATCCAGAATGATCCCAGGGGTACTCCAAAATAGCAGAAATGAAAATTAACTACAAACTAGCAGTTTCTAACAAATGAAAGCAGTAAATTGATTTTTTACATGCTTCCAGAGTGATCTGTATGCAAAATATAACATAAAATACCAAGACACCATTCCCCACGAGGACCGTCACGCTACAAAGTGAAAGTGTCGCGCACGTAATGGGGTCCATCGCGCGCTGGTTCTCACCACAACGTTTTAGAAACCTTGCCAGCTTTAGGACCAAGACTGGTATTGATTACCAGCCTTGGCCCTGCCAACCCCCCTCAGGGATCAGAACAGAAAATAGAACAAAGGTAAGCTATACCTTTGGTTGAGTTTGAGATGTGTTTGAGCTTTGATGTTTGAATGCTTGATTGAGGTGTTTGAAAAAGATGGAGGAATGTAAAATTGGATGAAAAAGCTATGCTCTTTTTGTGCCTTTGTATCTCTTTAATTTGCTTTAAAAGAGTACAAATTGAACCCTTTTGAACTTCTTCAACCCTTTTAAAGAAAGAACAATGGGTGTATTTTTAGGGAGAGATGTGGTAGGCTTGGGCCGCAAACAGAGGACTTCAACCAATCCACGAGGCCTGGCTGAGAGTTGCTTTGGTGGCAGATTGGTCCGTTGCGCAACAGAGTCAGTCTGTCGCGCAATGGTGTGCCCTGGTATGCGATGGTTACGCCCGGGTGCGATGGTCAATGGTCAAGCTTTGACTATTGACCACCACCTGATAGTTTGACCATCGCGCAAGGATCTGGGAGCAATGCGCGACAGTGGGATTTTTGGCCTTTTGAAGTGGCTTTGGATAGGTTAGGTTCAAGGGTTTTGCAAACACTCAAAACTCAAACACGCTATCATTCCCAGGGTGTTCTTGATCCATTTCATCATCGAGGAATCAAAAACCTTAAGTAAACTAATTTGGAAGCCCAGATTGGGGTGTCTACAGGAATTCGCCCGTTGAAGGATGATGGGATACCTGTTTTGGGGATAATGCACGAAGAAGAGGATTCAGACTTCGGGGGATTCTCGTTTGACACATCCGGCTCAGTCCTCACCATTGCCATGGATGATGACTTTATCATCAGTTCAGTTGCCCTCGAGATTATGAGGAAGATGTCATTCATGCCTGGCCTAGGGCTCGGGATCAACCAGCAAGGGATCGCTGAGTTCCCTAACTTTCCCTTTACCGAAGGCCGTTTTGGTCTAGGATACACTCCCGCTGCCGAAAGGATCAAACTAAAGAAAGATATAGGAAAACTTCGAACCCTTTATGGTAACTCTGACAACTATTTCATCCGCCAAGGAGGAGGAACTGCTTACTTGGGACAAGCCGAACCATTTTGGGATCCAAAGACATGCACTTGGCTGTCGAGCTTTGAGATATTCGCTGCAGACACCTGGTCTGACATTGAAGAAGAAGTGGTGAAAGAGGAGCTTGCCAAGGAAGAATTCAAGAAATAGTTGGCCAAGATCAATGAAAAGGTTGACTAGTTGAAGACTTTTGATCAGGGGAGCTTGGAGATGCTATTCTCCCAAGTAGGTTTGGTTGGCAAGGAAGAAGAGGCTGAGGTGCTGATGCTTGGGCCCAACTCTCTGGACATTCTCGAAGATCCCACCTCCCTCATCGTGGAAGTAAAGGGTAGTATTAATAACTGCATTTTTACCCCATGTCTGACATGCATCGATGATACATCTGAATCTAACACAAAGTCTGTCAAGTCTAAGTCTAGCTTAGAGTCGGAGTTTGTGCCTCTTGGCCTTCCACGTCATAGCTTTTACTTTGAGTTCGAGTGTACTGTACTTGGCAACCCTTCCGGGTTTTATGAAATGCATGATCCTACCTTCGATTACTTTGCTAACTTTTACATAAACTATGTCGACCCCGACGATGAAGGAACAGACTTCGACAGGAACATCCTAGTTCAGTTGCGTTCCCTCATCGAAAGGGAAAATGAAAGGCATGCTCAGCCTCTAAAAGAAGAAGTAATTTTAGTAAATTTGAAAGACAAGGATGACCCCCGTATGATGCAAATTGGTTCAAATCTGTCCCCAGAAGACCATGCTGGTACAATCTAAATGCTCAAAGAATACTTCAAGGTTTTTGCATGGTCTCACACAGATATGCCCGGTATTGATCCTGAGATAGTGCAGCATCGAATTCTGTTAACACCTGGGGCTACCCCTGTTAAGCAGAACCTCTGAAGAATGAGGCCAGATTGGGTTAAGAAGATCAAAGAGGAGGTCACCACGCAGATTGACGAAGGGTTTTTGAGGGTTGCTGAAAATCCCAAATGGGTTGCCAACGTCATGCCTGTTCCTAAGAAAGATGGGAGATTCCGAGTCCATGTCGACTTTAGGGACTTGAACAAAGCAAGCCCCAAAGACAGTTTTCCTTTCAACATTGACGTGTTTGTGGACAACACAGCGGGGCATGCCTTGCTCTCTTTTGTCAACGAATTCTTTGGATACAACCAGATATTTGTGGCACCTAAGGATCAGGAGAAGACGACGTTTGTCACCGAATGGGGAACTTACTGCTATGTGATGATGCCCTTTGGATTAAAGAACGCCGGGTGCACTTTTCAACGTGCCAAACAACCTAGTTTCATGACTACGTCCACAAGATAGTCGAGGTATATGTTAACGATATGATTGTGAAGGCGAAAGAACAAAAGGACTACCTTCCTTCACTCAGGCAATTTCTTGAAAGGCTTCGCAAGTACAAAGTGCGTCTCAACCCGCAAAAGTGCACGTTTTGGGTCACGGCAGGCAAAATGTTGGGATTCCTAATCACCAAAAGGGGGATCGAGGTAGATCCATCCAAAATCAAAGCAATTCTTGAAATGGAACCCTCGCGGTTTGAGAAGGGTGTGTGGAGTTTTCTAGGAAAAGTCCAGTTTATCAGCAGATTTATTGCTAAGTTAACCCTGACCTGTGAGCCGATGTTCCATTTGCTCAAGAAAGACGTCCCGTTTGAGTGGACGGACAAGTGCCAGGCTGCTTTCGAGTCAATTCAGAAGTACTTGAAGAACCCTCCGGTACTAATGCCGCCTATGCCGGGTATATCATTGATCCTGTACTTGTCGGTCACTCCAACAGCTATGGGATGTTTGCTGGCATAAGAAGGGGATAATGGAGTCAAGAAAGCTATCAATTATCTGAGCCAGAAAATGGTAGGATGCGACGAGCGCTATACTCCTTTGGAAAAGGCGTGTTGGGCATCAATTTGGGCTACTAAAAAGCTTAGACACTGCATACTAGCCTATTCGGTGAAGCTGATTTCTCAGACGGATCCTGTCAAGTATCTATTCGAGAAGCCTGCGCTCACCCATAAGTTAGCACGTTGGTTGCTTCTGCTGGCTAAGTTCGATCTCCAACATGTCACAAGGAAGTCTGTGAAGGGCCATGCTGTGGCGGAATTCCTGGCTGATCACCCGGTCCATGGGCTAAAGGATGTGAATTTCACTTTCCCTGATGAGGATGTGCTAACAGTAGTCGAGGAAGGATGGACGTTCTATTTTGATGGGGCTGCTAACCAAAAAGAGTTCGGGAGTGGAGTGTTGCTGATCATGCCCACCGGTGCTTATATTCCGCTTGCCTTCAGGCTGAACTTCGACATCACCAACAACCAAGCTGAGTATGAAGCCTACATCATCGGAATGGAGGCTGCAATTGCTCTAGGGGTCGAGAAACTCGAGGTAATTGGAGATTCGAACTTGGTAATCTCTCAGGCGAATGGAGATTGGAAAGTTCATGAGGAAAAGCTGAAGCCTTATCACTAAGATTTGGAAGAGCTGATTCCTTGCTTTAATAAGGTGACTTTCACCCATATTCCACGCTTGAAGAATCAGTTCGCCGATGCTTTGGCGACTTTGGCTTTGTGGGCAGCTTGCCCTTCCCGGGGAAGGATTTCGTTCCCTCCCTAAAAATGCCGGTTCGATGGAGTGCTTTTAAGATGGACTACAAGTGCTCGCAAAGAAAATACAGAGTCGCTATTCAGGTTTGAAGGTCCGACACCCAAGGAACCGTATTTCGAAGCACTTGCCGCGCTGTTTTTGATTTGAAAAAAAGTGAAGGAACCAGTTCGTCATAACTATATCTGGGTTCGGGAGCCAGGTTACAAGAGGGCGGGGAACAATCCGGAGATCAGTCTCTACTTAGGCATTTTGTGAAAATATTTGCGAATTTTCTTTTATTAACCAACTTTTAGCCAATTATGGCGGGGAACAGTTAATCGGGGATTAAAACTGTAGCAATTTGCAGGATATGAGAGATAGTGCGAATCGATGAAACTTTGGAAAATAAATGAGGCAAAAATCAAAGCTGTGACTTGATGTCAAAACAGTGCGTTGGTGTGAATTTGTTACAAGCAATAGCCAACTTGCATGCATGGGCTGCCAGCATGCAAGCCAACCATCGTGTGACAAACCCACACCATCGTACGATGATCACATCCTTTCAACAGGTTCAACTTTGCCTCCCTATGGGCTCTGGAAGGACCAGTGCACACCTAGGATCAAACCAAGCAGTTTATATTTACTGAAAATAAATAATTATTACAAACAGGATAAACAGGAATAAGATACAACCCTTAAACAATGAGGGTGTTAAAACAAAGGTCAGGGACCAAGCTGCCCATGCAAGAACAGCTGTTGGAAATAGATAGACCACCGCGCGTTTGAGTCAATTCATCGCGCGAGTGTTATGACTAGACTTCCAGGAATTACTTTGCATGCCCGGGCTCTGAGTCATATTCAGAAGCAACCTAGGGGCATTCTAGGGAATTCAGACAAACTACTAGGACTAAACTATGAGTTTTAGCATGCAAGGCAGCACATAAAAATTCAAATCATGCAATACAAATGATATAGAAGATCATATAAACAAAAAAGGACCAGCATGCCATCCCCACGAGGACCGTCACGTGTTGACTGAAATAATCGCGCGGTGAAGTGGGTCCATCGCGTGCAGGAGCGCTAGTAAGAATTATACCTTTGCTTGAGTGTTTTAGAAATGGTTTGAACAAGGTGGTGTAGCTTGGAAAATGAATGTATGGAGATGATTAGAGTGAAGTGATATGAAGTGTATTTGGGTTTGTGGAGTCTTTGTTGCTTGAAAATTGGTAACCTTTGAAATTAAAGAGCAAGGGGGTACTTATAGAAAGCGGAGGAGGATTTGGTTGGTGGCAAACAAGGCAGTACAATCAGCTAACAAGGCTGGTTGTGGTTGCTTGGTGGAGAAGTAGGGTGTAAAAGGTGATGGGAGAGTGGGGGAGAGGTGGTGCAAGAGAAGCCCTGCAGAATGCTGTTCAGTCGACAAAACGGGGTTACAAAGCCTTGTACACCCTTGATCATCACAAAATCCAACTGGAAAAAGGTGAAAACAACAAGAATTGACCATCGTGCGAGGGTTAAACCAGCCCCGCAATGGTCAAAAGTCAAAGCTTTGACTTTGACCCACAGCTGGCAGATAAAGCATCGCGCGAGGGATCCAATAGACCGCGTGTAGACACCCCAATCCGGGCCATGAAAGCGCATTAAAAACCCCGATGATGAAATAAAGGAAACAAATGCCTCCGAGAGCTTGGAAATGAGACCCTCCCAAAATCAACCCAAAAAGCCCAGAGCAGAACCAAAAGGCCCAGAGCCAAATCAAAGGCCCAGAGCCAAAAGCCCAGAGCAAGCCCGAAAAGCCCAGGACTGGACCCTTAAGCACCTTACGGCACACCTCTACACTGCACGGCATAACAGATTCCATTACGCCGCATGAGGTCATGAGGTCAGCCGCACGGCATTTTGGGTAAAGTTCTGATTGGCTCAGTTGGCTGTCGGCCA
Organism: Rhododendron kiyosumense; assembly: GCA_019656275.1. NCBI lineage: Eukaryota > Viridiplantae > Streptophyta > Magnoliopsida > Ericales > Ericaceae > Rhododendron > Rhododendron kiyosumense. The sequence continues at coordinate 3,766,645 of BPLS01000163.1, forward strand.
CGCCCACTTAAGCCACTTTTATTAGCTAGCTCAGCCGAATGGGCACTTCTGGCCCACCCAGAAAACACCTCCACCATTTGAAAATTCAAAATCCTTGGCTTTTGACTATAAATACAACCCTTAACTCAAGAGAAAAGAGCCCTGAATTCTCTTTCTCTCTCATTATGCTTTCACACCCCTTCCTCACTCCAAAGCCTTAAGAAAGTTCTCCCAAAACATTCCTAAGGCTCTTTCTTCCTCAAAATCCTCCATTTTTCTCCTGTCTATTGAAGTGAGTTCTCTTGCTCACTTCAAAGCCTCTTACTTTACAACAACCCCCTTTATCAAATCATACTCATCGTTTCTCCCAATCGCTCTCATCCACATCCATCCGAAGCCATCTGCCTCCATCCGAGCTCGAAGATCAAAGGTATAAACTAGTTTCCTTGGGGTAGGCTTCATCCTTACCCCTGAGGGGACCTCTCTAAAGTCAGGATCGGCCCTCCTTGGGTCAGATCCTGGCCAAAAAATCATTTCCAAAGTAAAAACAAGCCTCTGTGCCAAGAAGACTCCGCCGCACGACATTTTAATGCATCGTGTGGCATAGCCGACTTAGGCGCACGACATTTCAAGTTTGTTGTTTTCTTTACTCAAACTATCTGGATCACAGTCATCATTCGTTAGATCCTTACTAAGAAGTCAGACACGAATACTTTTCAAAATGGACCATATCTACAAGCCATATGTTATTTTCTTTCTTTGTTTCAAAAGAGATGGAGCATTTTTGGATTATTCCGAGAGATCAGGAGTTTAAGAACGTCTTCTCCTTTCATGGCTTGAAAGAATGGTATTTTCCAGAGCCATCTAGTAATGGAAATGCTGTCTGACTTGAGTTTGAAACCGCGCGCGTCGTACCCAGGACGCCGGGCGGCGTTCTAAAACTTTGTAAAAACTTGAAAACGTGGAGGAAACACCGCACGGTGTTTTGTAAGACCGCGCGGTATATTACAAAACGCCGTGAACAGGGATATGGTGATCCAGACAGTTTTTGTTAAAAGTTTTCTTTCATCCTTCATCATCCTTATCATCACTGTACAGTTTGCACCACGAGCACGTCAATGTGTTATATTAAATCCCATGTCCCTTTCCCGTATATGTTTTAATCAAGGTTATGTTTTTCAAATGATATTAAAATCCTCCATTAACATTGCTTAGTAGAGACCGGTCTTTACCGGGCGAGTGGGGTGCTTTTCAACAAAACCTTCCCCGCTCGTAACGTGGCTCCCGAACCTAAAATCTCAACGTTTTTGCTAGATCAAAAGCCTTTTCCACGTCAAGCTCTCGGTTTCTTGGATCATCCATCTCAAAAATCCGGGTGGCGACTCTTTTTGGGCGCGCGCCGATTGGGGAGCCCACACCGCACGATGGTCAAACCTGAGGTTAGGGTTTTGACTAAGGGTTTAGGGTTCAAGAAGGGCTCCACCTACTTCAAGATGAAACCATTTCACTCTTAATACTGTTTTTTAACCTGATTCGTCATCGAGGAAACAAGAAATCGAAAAATAAAGTAAAACGATTGGGAAATCAGATTGGGGTGTCTACAGGCTTGAATGATTGAACTTCCAATAGGAGTTAAGCTGTGGCCAATTGTGATCGAACAGAGGGACTTGCCCTCTAACCAGTATGTCAACGCCATCGATGATGGCCTACCCTAGTATCACGATATCTGGAACTTTGTGGAGTGCAGGGAGTTTCCCGCAGAAGCCACCAAGAAGGATTGGATCACCTTGCAGCGGTTGGTTGCTCAGTACATCATTTGCAGAGGGAAGTTGTATCGAATGTCTCACTGTAGGATGCACAAGTTGTGTGTTAACGGTGTCGAGGCGACAAGGATAATGGAGGAGATTAACGAAGGAGTATGCGGTCCTCACATGAGCGGTGTTATGCTTACTAGAAATATCCTCAAACAGGGTTACTACTGGTCTACAATGGAATCACAGTGCATTGATTATGTGCGGTGTTGCTACAAATGTCAAGTCCATGCTAATTTGCAGCATGTTCCTCCATCTAAGCTATATGGCATGACCTCGCTTTAGCCTTTCTCTGTGTGGGGCATCGATGTTATCGGAATGATTAGACCGTTTGCTTCAAATGGCCATAAGTTTATATTGGTGGCAATTGACTATTTCACTAAATGGGTCGAGGCCAAATCTTACAAAACCTTGACAACGGTTCAAGTTGCGCAATTCATTTGAAAAAACACCATCTATCGGTACGGTGTCCCACAGGCATTTGTATTGGACAACGGCAGCCATTTAAAGGGTTGGGTTTTGGAGCTCTTCGAGGAGTTCAAGATTGAAATCCACCATTCTACGACCTATCGTCCATAGACAAATGGAGCAGTCGAGGCCGCAAACAAGAACGTTGAGATGATCATCAAAAAGATTGCTGAGTCTGCAGAGGATTGGCATGAGTAGCTACCTCTGGCGCTTTGGGGGTACCGTATGTCAATTCACATTTCCACAGGTACAACTCCGTTTTCACTAGTCAATGGGATAGATGCATTACTCCCTATTGAGCTTCAAGTTTCGTCATTGCGAATCATGGCTGAAAGTGGTCTCGAGGAATCTGAGTGGCTGAGTGGGAGGTTTGTCGAGTTGATGCTGTTTAATGAAAGAAGGCTCCCTGCTCTCTATCATGTTCAAGTGTATCAGCGTCGAATTGCTCACGCATTTGATATAAAGGTGAAGTCCAGAGGCTTAGTCAAAGGGGATATGTTACAAAGGAAATCCGTGCTCCAGTATTTGATCCTCGTGGAAAGTTCCGTCCGAAGCGTTCTGGGCCTTACATTATCAAGACCATCCTTTCTGGGGGTGCTACTAAGCTCATCAATCTCGACGGCAAGGAGTTCAACACTCTGGTTAACCTAGATCAACTCAAACGCTACTATCCCTGAGAGACACTTGTTGGGTCGAAAACCACAAGGTTGGGCGATTCCAAGCAAAAGTTAGAGCAGCCTGTTAAACCGAAAACCTAAGGAGGCGGTCTAGGCAAAAATAGATAGGCAAAAAAGTCGAAAGCTCGCTAGACCGAAAACCTAAAAAGGCAATTCTAGGCAAAAGTTAGAACGCAAAAAGAGAGGTAAAATACACGAGTGAACCTTTGCCTGAACTACGTTCTGACCTGAATCCTTGAAAAGGGATACGTAGGCAGTCTCTCCCCAAGACCCGGTCATATTCTTTCAACTTGATCCATAGTTTGACATTTTGCGTCTACATCAAAGGTCGAGAAGGTCAAGAACAAGTAGAAGCTGCATTGAAGAATCAGAGGGGGAAAACCCTTTGTCTTTCAACTTTATTGCAAAATTCTACTTCTAATACACAAGCTGAGCATAAAAGCCTTAAAACAGTTAAAGCATGAAAACAGAACAAAATGTTTAAGAAGCCTAACGGCTCACAGTTTATTCCAAGTACAGCAAAGTAGTCCGGAGTCAGCCAATATGTTATTTTGCGAATACATCTGCTCTCAGCCATTGTCTGTAGCGATTCCTCAGCCTTGGGGTAAAATCTGGCACTTTTGCCTGGAGAACCCTAAGGCCCTAGCACCTCTGATAGCCGTGAAGTGTTTGAGCATTGAAGTTGGGGACGTGGAATTTCCTAGTACTAATGCAGTTGTTCTCTTGAAGAGCGCCCAGCTGGCGAAGAGCGCGGCCAGGAATGAAGAAGGTGAAGCTGGTTAGCCCTACAATCACCATCCTGTTGAACCCATCAGAGTGAACAGCCATGTCCAGAAGATCCAGTCATGGGCACCTCCAGACGATCTTGTCAGGCTGCATTTGTTGCATGAACTCGTACCAACCCTCCAAATCCAGATAAGGGTACTGCATCTCCCATTGATGGCACTACAAGAAAAATGAAAATTGGTGACGAAAAAGTGGCGATGAAATTTAATTTCGTCACTAAATGAGTATATTTGGCAACGAAAAAATAAATTCGCCATTGTTTTGACAACTTTCGTGACGAAATAATTTCGTCACCAATTATACATGTTTAGTGACTAAAAAAATATTTTCGTCACCAAAGGTACCCATTTGGCGACAAAATACATTTTCGTCGCTGAAAACTTAAAAAAGGTGACACAATTATTTTTCATCGCCAAAGATAATCATTTGGTGACAAAAAATATATTTAATCGTTAAATGAGAGCAATTTAGTGATGAAATATTTTTTTCGTCACCAAATGCTTAACTTTGGTGCCGAAAAATAATTTCGTCACCATTTTAACGCTTTCAGTGATGAAAAATATATTTCGTCGTCAAATGGGTACCTTTCGTGATGAAATTTATGAATTGCGCTTTGTCACTAAATGTATTTCGGACATAACTCTTTACTAAAATCTTCGATTGAGATAATTCAAATTGGGTTTGAACAATAACTCAATTGCCTACAACTTTCATGTTTACCAAAATTGCTAATTTTAATGTTTAAAGGTTCAAAATTACATTCGAAATATATTTTAATGTTAAACATTTGTGTTATATATTACATATTTCAAATATTTACCGAAAAACGTGTGTAGTGCAGTTGGTCGGAGCTTGTGCGAAAAACTCAAGAGACTCAGGTTCAAAACCCAGCAGGGGCAAGGAAGAAGGATTTATTTTAGCATATGAAAACATCTTTTGCAACGAAATTTTTTATCACCAATTTCTTATATTGGTGACAAATTTTTTCGTCACTGATGTGATCCATCGGTGACAATTTTTTTGTCGCCAAAAGAAAAAATTGATGACAAAAAATTTCGTCGTCAAAAGCACAATAAGCGAGGAAAAAAATTTCGTCACTAATTATTCACTTTTTGGTGACGAAATATTTCGTCGTCTATAGGTGATGAAAAATAGATTTCGTCACCAGGTAAGAATCCTCGACAACCTTTAGTCGACAAATTTTTTTTCGTCACCTATATTATTTGTGACGAAAAACATGCAATATATGACAATTTTCATTCGTCACACAATTGAATTTTTCTTGTAGTGTGGATCCTTTTCGGGAAAAGATTCCAGCATGCCACCGGCGGTTGCAGCAAACCCAATTTGTCTGACAGCCACAAGTACAAGAGCAAAGAGACAAGTAAGGAGCTAGGAAGCAGCCTAAGCCGAGTGTCGAAGTAAAATGAGCACGTACAAAAACCAGAAAAAGGTGAGCCGAATGAGTTTACCTGGAGCAAGAATGGGCTTCCGCTGAAAGTGTTTGTCTGGCCAGTGTACACCAAGTCCAAGCCTCAAAGCATCTCCGCTAAGACCAGCAAGACCACATTCTTTCGTGCTCCCATCTGAGTAGCCACGCTCACGAGTAAGGAACTAACCCACCCATCAACGGGAATGAGCAGGTCAGCAGCCATCAGGCAGATCACCAAGGTGAAACGGCGACGCGCTTGCACCTCGTCGTTAGTCAAATCGCCACCTTTCAATCAGTCGCATAATGTTGATCTGGCCACCTTCGAGTATAGTGATGGCCAAGGCCCGAGAGATGTTGAGTGAAGTTGCTAGCAGCCCTGACATGCTTACTTGGTAGGGAGGAACGACGATTGTAGGAGATGCAAAGGTTCGGAGGTACGCCTGGAATTCCTCGACGGCCGGACACATCTCGTCATCACCAAAGCAGAAGACGTGGACATCTGGATCCCAGAACCGGAGAGTAGCTCTTAAAAGCGCTGGATGGAGCGGTTCATGCCGAAGATACCAAAATGAAGCAAGATCGTGGTATTGGAAATTTAGCCAATCAATGGATAAGAATTGCACTAACCAAGGCTGAAGTAAGGCTGGGAGGGGGTTTTCCAATGAAAATGCTGAAGTATACTGAGTGTAAAAAGAGCAGTGAAGGTGTAAGTGCAACAATGCGTGCATCTCCTCTTTAAAGGCAAAGGCATGCACTTTGGTTTCACGTGCTTCATGTGAAACTAATTACTAGCATCCAAGCAACCTTGTAAGTAAAGGACTCTGCCCTCTGAAAACTTATAAACCATGTGCAAACCGTGTTAGGGTAAAAATAAGGTGTCCCTCTGAGAAAGGACCATTGGTCAAACAAGTGGATCTATATCAAAGATAGGTGGCGTATGCCAGTTACCTACTGGCGTATACGTGTCCCCTCACTAGTGGCGTGCGGCTTCAAAGAATAGGCGTACGCCAGTAAGGTTCACTAGAAACCAATTTGCGACAGCTACTGTCCTTGCATTGCCGTTTTTTATTTCGGGGCTTGTCCTGGCCATTTCTTTGTTCCTGCAGGTAATAAATGGTTTATGTGACAATGCCGAAGCATCGAATTCCAAATGTGGCGCTCGACGAAGATTTCGGACCTTCGGCGGCCTGTTTCAAGTGTAAATCAAGATTCCGGAAGATCGAAATCCATTTCAGAGGTTTGTGCCAAGTTTTATCATGCCGTGCAAATCATACGGACCTAATGTGACTGCGCGGGGGTGTCGGTTTTAGTCCGGGACTATATGGAGTCATCTTTTGTGTCTTATGCCATTTTTGAGGCATTTTTAGCATTTTTTAGCTTATTCCTTGTTTCGGGATGTTTTCTCTGGTTTCATCAATTCGTACAAGTCATTGTGCGTCTGTATGGTCTTTAAAAGGTGTTGGTTTCCCCTATTTTGGAGAATTTCAAATTTTGGCCCATTAATGCTCAAAATTTTGTTATTTTCCGTGTGTCTAAGTATACGTGTCGTACCCTAGGGTTTTTTCTCCCCTTTTCTTCAAGCTAAGTCAATTGTATGCGTATGCGAGTGTCCCTTGTCGATTCAGATCATTCATTAATGCATGTTAGATATTCGTGGAGGGCTAGTGCTTTCCTTTACCAAATTTTCATCAAAAGGAGATCAATAAACATAAAATGCAGCTATTATATACTACTCTATCAATATCCAAAAAGGAAAAGATAAAAATGTATGAAAGCGGCACACCGGCTCGAGCAAAACCAATATGTACTAGCACATCCACCTGAAAGTCAAAAAGGCACGCAGGCCCCAGTTGTAACTAAAATCTCAAAGACAAAAAGGCAACAAAGTAGACTGAGGCTCAGTGATAGCCCTCAGTCATCGAAAAGGTCCTCGTCATCGTCGTCCTCCTCGTCATTCTCTATCTCTCGGGTCTCTCTTGTACCCCGGATCGTTGACAGAGTCGTCAGAGCCGCTGCTGAAAGGCAAGCGCTCCTCCTCTTCTTCCTCCTCGTCCTCCTCGCTCTCTGCAATCCGAGAGGTCGTGGCTCCCTTTCTCTTCCTCTACGCAGGCCCCTGAGCTGGCCTCTTCTGTGCGGGCCTCTTCCTCAGTTCCCGACGGAACTGCGTCTCGTCGATGATGGAGACGATCTCCACTCCTCTTTGCATGCTCGCCATTGGCTGTGAAGTGCTCAGTGCCATCTTCTTTTGTGGAGGGTGCCGCACGCTCTTCCTTCTAAGGGCTGCCCTAGCTTGTCCTTGCATTGCATTCAATCATTTAGCATACATTGTACATATTGTGTATATATTGGAATGCTGAAAACAGGAAATGTCAAGGAGTCCTATCAAGTACACTTTTGAGCAGAGACTGTAAAGGATTTTTGAAGTTATACCTGAGGCTGCACAGTAGGAGTTGGAGCTGCTGGTGGGTAGTGCAACTGCAAGGAAGCACCACTTGCTATCTTATGGAACTCTTTATCCATGGCCATCATCAGGCAAACCGCTTCCTGCACCCATTCCATCGGTGCCTGTGTTACATTTTGTCAAAATTAGAATGTGAGCCAGATACATTTCAAGAATGATACAAAGGGAAGAATAAAGTCGAAGGAACATCATACCGGCCCTGGGATCTTAGCTGGCTCTGTCCAAGCAAGCTCAAACTATACTGTGGCAGCCTCTCCCTGTGCATCCCACACTGCCAGTGTCCACGAAAGCCGAGGAAGCCAAGTTGATGTAGCATAATCGCTTCTCTCCCTCGAACGAGTAGTCCTGCCACTCTGACTTCGCTTCTCCTTTCTAGCCTCCAATGCCTCGCCCTCCACTACTATGTGCTTTATCACTCCGAGCGGTGGCCTTGCTAGATATTGTCTTCAATAAACAGCATAGTTTTGCTCAAGCCTCAAGAAAGCAATAAGGTCCTCCGGGACAGTGAAGCGCTGTAGGTCAACAAGGGTGTACTGGCCTGTGTGTGAAGCATGAGGCGGAAGTGGCCCAGGAGTGACAAACTCAGACAAGCCAAGTGACTGCTGTGTCACTCGGTCACCCAAGTACCATTGCCACCCAAAAGCTGACTACAGCAGTACTCTGCTCTACTCCTTGCAAGGTACTCAGGCTCTGCATTTCTCCATGGATCCCATTCGACCTGCAATCAAATCAACAGCCAAAACCAAACACTTCATCAGCGACAGCATTGAAGTAGTTCAAAGGTGAAGATTACTGGTGAGTGTTTTGTTTACCTGAGTACCTGACAGCTCGTCAAGGTACGCTCTGAAAGTTAGGAGGCTTTCTCTTGACCTTATGCAAAGCCCCCAAATCATGGCACACTGGAGCATCCTCAAGTCAGGGCACTTGTTCTCTGGAGGGAACATCTTCAGCACCTCGTAGGCCCACAACTGCAAGTTTTCAGACAATCAAAGCATCAAAAACACAATATTCATAATTCAAAGGAAGGTAAATGTATGGAAATTAAGTTACAAGTTTTATTTCTTACCTCCCACACTCTCCAGTATCTAGCGGTTGCCTTCTTGCCCCGTGAGTACTTGCACATGAACCCATATCAAGTTCTTAAAGCCGCTCCTCCCCAATTGTATTTGGAAGCCGTGCATAAGTCACGGAGGGCTGGCAAGTAGGTCAAGTCAATTGTGGCCAACTGGTTTTGGTACAGCGTGGCCCCGAACAAGTACAACAGATAGGCTCTCGCCATCTGTTCCTCCTCCTACTCTGTGTTTAGTACTCTGCTCTTCAGATACCTCCTAAACTGGTCATAAAGAACCGTCTCGGCACCACCCTCCGGCACCTATCCTAAAAACCAGCTCAACGCTGCTATATCTTTGTGGATCCACATGTCAAAAGGAATGGGATCTCCTCCTATTCTCAGGCTAGTAAAAGCTACAAAGTCTGATGGGGTCATCGTCATTTCATCTATTGGGAAGTGAAAGGTATTGGACGAATCCCACCACCTTTCAGCCAGAGCGGTAAGTAAGGCGTGGTCACTCTTCATCGCCATCAAAGTGAGGATAAACGGCTTGAATCCCACAACAACTATCAAGGCCTTGACCCGCTCAAGTAACCCTTTATACAGCTCAAGGGAACTCGCAGGACCGCCGTGCCCTCGCATGCTAGCTGCTCCCCTCTGCACACCACAAAAGCCAAAACAGAAAGATGTTCATCAGTGTATACAGTTCTGAGTCCCATAAGCAGTTGAATCAATAATTTCAAGTTACAGTGTCATGTCAATTATCATTTCAAGGCATATTATCGGTTGAGCTAAGTTGTCACGGCATCCTATTACTATCTCAAGGGGTATTATTCAGTCGAATCAAGCAAGTATGGCATTCTACTAGTCGAATCAAGCAAGTATGGCATTCTACTAATCGAATCCAAGTTCTCCAGATTACCCGTCAAGGCAAACTACAATCGATTCAAGCTTACCAACAATAATCTCCATCGAAGTTCTAAGCGTCCTACAGTCGATTTTAGTCATATCGGGATTTCTATCCATTGAATCAATTTTCAAGCTATGTTATTAAGCATGTTATTAGATCCAAGTCAGCAAGTTGAATTCAAGTTCAAATCACATGCATTACAAGCTATATGCAGATACGATAAAAACAAAATGGAAGCTAAAGCAAGTTCAAAGGTATACCTGCGCCCAAGACACGGACAAATGTCTCTCGGGATCCCTCAAAATGAGCTTCGTGTCATAGCTATCTTGTCGAGGCACATAGCTATCAACCATGGATGGTACAAACAGGTGTGGCTCCGGTGGGGTGTATGTTTCTGCCACAAATTGAGCGCGAGGTGCTTGCCGTATAGACTCAGCCAGTATCACTGCACGCTCATGTGCCCATGCCCCCTCCTCCTGAGCCTTCTCAGCCATCTCAGCCTCCCTCACAAAGGCCTCCTCCTCAGCTCTAGCTTTATCTCTCTCATCCTCGGCTCTCAGGCACTCCTCCTCTTGAGCCCTCTTAACTTGCCTTTTTCAGTCCTCACGTGCCACTATCACCGCCGCCACTACTCCCAGATTTTCTCGAAGCAAATGGCCCAGCTCCTCCTCTGTCATATACTCAGCGAAGTCTTCGCGTGTAATAGGAACATGCGCCGAAGACCCCACCGCAGGGCTAAACTCAGCCGCTCGTACCAGTTCTTTTCCAGAAAACCCCTCAACAACGATTGGATCTTTTCCTCATGCTGGGTCTCTCTGTGGTGACCCCAATCCAATATCACGACCACTGCTGCTACCACCTACCCCAGTCGAACCTACTCTAATAATCACCAGGCCCTCCACATCACTTCAATAATCCAATTGACTAACCCATGGGCCCCCCGTTTCGATGCCCACAGGCATACGCCGCTCGCCGTCACTGCCAGCCCCCATTGCCACTGCCGTTGCTAGGAACCTCTACACCTATGCTCGGTATACCCCTTCTGGAGGGTTGATCGTTGATCGGAATCCCCGAAGCCTCGATTCCATGTCTCGAACGAGCCCCGTCACCACCACTACTATTCCTCCCACCACTGCTACCTGGTTCTGCCATGGGTGTACGTGGGTCGTAGTTTTGAAAGGAGATTAGAGGATTTGTGAGGGGAATATGGGTGTGAAAGAAGTTAGGAGAGTTGAGAGTTCAAAAACAATGTGTATGCGGGTTTCATATCTCGTACAGAAGTTTATGAGGCGTGGAAGACCAATGGGCCGGGTCTGGGCCGAATAAAACCCAGTCCTAGCAAACTTTCTGGCGTACGCCGGTCGTGAGATGTCGTACGCTGGTAATAACTGGGCTTGAGGCCCAAATATCAAAACCCATTTTGGATGGTAGCCCATGATCATCCAATCTATATTATCATCACCGGTGTGTTCTTTCCCAAGTAGAGTCCAATTTCAAATCAACGATGGTCCACCTGTCCATTTTCAAAATCAACGACAGTCCACATGTCCAATTTCAAATCAATGACAGTCCACCTGTCCATTTTTCAAATCAACGACGGTCCACCCGTCCATTTTCAAATCAATGATGGCCCACCCGTCCATTTTCAAATCAACGACGGTCTACCCGTCCATTTTCAAATCAATGACGGCCCACCCGTCCAATTTCAAATCAACGACGGTCCACCCATCCAATTTCAAATCAAGCAAGCAACAACGATTTTCTTACAGATGGATTATTTCCTAGGAGAGTCCGCTTTCTATAATAGCCCATTCTGTCCTTCCAATTCAATCAAGGGGCGACGATCTACCCGTCCATATCATCCCCAGCAGTGGCAATCTATCCAATGATCCACTCGTCCAAGTTGGACCAATCAGGTTCTTTAAATTTCGTGTTTTCATTGACTCGTGTTCTAGATAGCCTAGAAGGGTGTCTAGATAACCTTTGACGTTACTTGTACCAAGTCAATGGTGCTCCAAGTGCCGTCAAAGGGGAGTTACTGTAGACACCCTATTTTGGATTGTCCAAATTAGTTTATTTGCGGTATTTGATTCCCCAATGATGATTTAGGTCGAGAACATTTCGAGATTATTGGTGTGTTTGAGCTTTAAGCGTTCCGAACCTCATTCAAACCCTTTTAAGCTCCATTTCAAACCCTTTAAGCCAAAACCAAATGGCCCCAGCAAAACCCTAATTGCTTACGCCAGTATTTTTTTGGCGTGCGCTGGTAAACTGCCACATGTCAGTCATCGACCAATGACTCAGTTGCCACTGGCACACACGAGTGCAAATATGGCGCACGCCGGTCAACTTCGATCAAATTATCACTATTCACCCATGTGTTCGAGACTTTGCAGCCACCCCAGTACAATGAACAGTCTCCTGATGATTACAATCAGGTAGGGGATGTTCCCCTATCTCCTTTAAGCCCTTTCATGCAAGTCCCATGCATTTAATGCGGAGACTCTATAGTCTAACCAAACCAACCCTTAACCCAACTGATTACTGGCCCCTTTTAGTCACCCTTTGGCTATATATACCCCTTTTGCATTCATATGCAAGGGGTTAACCACCATAAAAAGCACTCCAGTCGCTCCTCTCTTTTCTCTAGGCTCTTTGCTCTCTTTTCTTTATTCCATTGAAAGAGAAAGCAAAGGACTCATTTCCATACACCATTCATACCCATTTTCTCATCATCCATCCTTCATCCCTCGAATTCAAAGCTCAAACCTTCCATCAACCCCAAAACCAAAGGTATACCACCTTTTGAAACTCTTTGTTCTGACCGCTGAGGGGTGCTGGCAGGGTCAAGGCTGGTAATCAATACCAGTCCTGGCCCTAAAGCTAGCAAGGTTTTCAAGGGTCGTGTTAGATCAATAGTGGCGCACACCAGTTCCACGAAGTCATATGCCAGTTATGGCTGTATGTGAAGTACTGGCGTATGGATCACTGATCAGCTGTTTTCTGTTTTCTATCTTATTTTATCAGATTATGCATGCTAATAACCAATTTACAGCTTTCTGCATTTTAGAACTATGTATTTGTAGCATCTCGATATTTTCTGTTATTTGCTTTGGAAGGCCTCTAGGGTGCTTCTGGTCATGCTCTAGAGCCCAGATAATGTAAAGCCAAGCATTGAACAAAAGATGTAACTGGCGTATGGCCCTTGTGACTGGTGTACAGCAATTATGTCATGGTTTAGTGGTTGGCCCATGCATGTTAGTTTAATCTTGGCCTTCGTTTATTTCCCCACGCTGTTTATGGGGCGCTCTTATCATTATGTCTCCTTAGATGTATTTCTACTACCTGTATCTGCCTAAATCCTGTTTATAAAATGTGTGGTTTGTCCTAGGTGTGCACTGGTCATTTCCAGAGCCTAGAGGGTTGAGAATAGAAGCTATGGGTTTAGGCTTACCGGCGCACGCCAGTCTGGGAATGACGTGCGCAGGTCATCTCTGCACTGGCCTTGCCAGTGCCTACAGGTTTCTCTCCTGTATACATCATTTTAAATCAGCGTGTCCCAGTCTGTTTAAAGCTCCCACAGGTGCTTGTTCTCAATATATATTCATTGGTTCAATCAATTATCCATCACATTTTGTCACATAATGTAACTTGTTACAGTTTTAATCCCCTTTAGTTGTCCTTCCACCCTAATTGGCTAAAAAATTATTAATGAGAGAAAAATGCAGACATTTTATAAAATGTCTGAGTAGAGACCAATCTCCAGATTGGGCGAGTGGGGTGCCATAAAACCCTGCCCCTCTCGTAACCTGGCTCCCAAACATCAAATATCAAAGGTGATGACGGTCCAATCAACGAGCCTTTTACAAAATCAAACAACATAGCGAACGTTTCAAATTCGGTTCCTCGAGTATCTCACCACTAAAACCCGAGTGGCGACTCAGAATCGAAGCGTTTCGCCGCACTTTTCTGAAAAAGGGCCACACCCAAATTTTTCAAAAAAATAATTTTGGGGCGCGTGCCCACACTGGCGACTCTGCTGGGGACTCATTGCATTGGTCAATATTTGGCAATTACTACATAATTGAACAATTTTTCAAACAAGATTTCTATATGGCCATTCCAACCTGGGACTTCATGACCACTTGTCCGCGTGCTAGCTTTCATTAAGTACTAATTAAACCAGTGAGCCAAGCTTGAAAGACATTGGTGGGATTTTGCAAATATTTTGTTTCATTGTTTATCTTGCTCATGTATATATATCTTGTTCAACCTCGCCGTTTTGTTTTTGCAATCCTACCCGGCTTTCCGGTGATAGGGAATCCCAGAATGCTCAACAACCCTTGACCTTGATAAGTCATACCTATCGTTTGTACTGTTATTGGGTGTACGCTCGATAATTGGGAGGCATACCTTGACTCTGGTCTGAGGAACCCGTTTAAACAAAAACTGGCCGCCATACATGTTCAGTAAGCCATAGAACTTTCCAAATTAGGACAGCGACCCACAGGGTAGGACTATGTGCCATATCCTGCCTAAATGTTTCCGTTTTTCACATTGCATCATGCATATCATTTATGTCATGATGTCATGCTCGCTCGCGCAACCCGTGAAGAGTTGCCGAGACCTGATGAGGAGTGATACACTTCAGTGTATGTTGTTTAAATGTCCTTAGGACAATGAGCTTGGGGAAATCAAAGTTTGCTAAAGATTCAACTAACATCCAACTCAATTTTTCAATCTAAAAGAAATCCTGAGAATAAATGCCATGATACCAACACCATTTGGGTTATAGTGTCATATCACTAACACCCCTTCAGCTAGTATTGTTGTATCGCTCACACTCCCTTGGTTATGATATCATGTCATTTACTTCCAAAAAAAATTCAAACCTTAATTCATTGAAAGCTCCTAGTCGAATCCTTGGTTCATTTTGGCATCTCTTTGAGCTTGTCATCCTAAATGTAGGACACGTGTTAAAAGAATTTTTGAGGATCAAAGCAACCTTTGGCCGGTCACAGTTCATGGTCTCTAGAGTGTTATTGATCATGACAACAAGGCATATTTCAATCTAGTGAATAAATTCACATTTCATTCTAAAACGCATAAAGCAGAAGTCGCATCTGAGTATCACTTTTACTTTGCTAGAAGTTCTGAGCAATTGCGCCGAGAAAGAAGACCATGCTCTCTTAGACCAGGCCCCTTGGACAAAGACTGGTTCCGCTCGAGTCTCAGACTGATCACGTTGATATTTTTGATCCGTGGGTGGATATGCAAAATTCAAATGCAGGGGGTGGCGGTGGAAATCCAAACCCAGAGAACTTAAATGGTGTGGGGAATCAGAATTCAAATGCTGGTGGGGGCAGCGGAAATCCGAACCCTGAGAATATGAACGGTACAGGCAAAGGCGATGGTGAAAATCTGAATTCGGAAGACTTGAACGAAATTGGACAGATCAGGAAAGCTCTCAGGAGAATGGGGGAGCGCACTGATAACCAAATTGCTTAGCTGATGCTCATGATAACTGAGATCGCTCATCAACTTCCACCTCCTAATCTGTAGCGTCAATCTCAAGGAGACGAGAACCCTCAGAATTTGGAAACAGTTGCCATCCTCGCCAAGATCAACCAGCTGGAGCAATCAGTGGCAAGAAACGAGAGGATCATGTCAACTGGTTTTGACATCAACAAGCTGTGCCTATTCCTGAATGCCAAGCTGCCAAAGAAGTTCAGACCCATTGACTTAGCTAAGTTTGATGGGACAGGTGACCCAAAAGCAAATTCGACCGGTTACGTAGGGGCACTCTTAATGTGGGGTGTGGAGAAGGACGCCATGGTCCAGATGTTTTCCCAAACCCTTGGGCCATGCTTTGCATTGGTTCACAACACTCAATGAAACAAAGAAGAGATATTAGGAGGACATTTGTGCAGCTTTCATCGCATAGTATGACTACAATACTCAACTAAAGTAACCACTCGTGAACTGGAATCAACTAAGATGGAAGTCAAGGAATCTTTCACAGACTTCGTCAAGAAATGGAGGGCAAAAGCTACCCAGATGAAGGGCAGACCCGCAGACAAGGACCAAATCAGGATGATTGTTTGGAACCTCCAACCCACCTTAGCCAAACACATGGTCATGGCACAAGCATGCTTCGATTTCAAAACATTCTTTGACACAGGCTTGGCCGTCAAAGAGGCAATCTAGCTTGGCTTTTCCCGACAAGCCCGACCCTCCCCCTAAAACCAAAAAAGTCTACTCCAACAATAGCAACATGTTGTTTGCAAATTCCCAGTACACTAACCTACCCTCTAACTCCACAAATATTACCCAAACCGAACCTATGAACCATATCATTGCCCAAAAAAACCAACCTCAATCCCAGCCGCGAGTCTTTGCCCAATTCTCCGCACCTCTCTCTGCAATGTTGGAGAAGTTAGTTGAAACAACATTCTCAAACCACTTGCTCCGATTCCTCTTCCCCAAAAATTACCTGCTAACCATAACCCTAATGCTCACTGCGCCTACCATCAAAACGTAGGCCACCCCACCAACAACTATTTCCGGCTCTGCCACGCTATACAAGACCTCATAGATAACAAAACCATCCCTACTCCACCTTACAAACCTAATACCGTTTTTAACCCCTTGCCCAAACACTCAAATTCCCAAGTCAGCAGCATTAACCTCGAACCATCCTTCAATCCAAGCCTATACATCATCCCTGAAGCCCAACCCAAGCCAACCATCGAGATGCCAACAAAAAACACTATTTGCGCAATCCAGACCATGGATTAAGAATTTGAGCTGAGGCAGCAAGTAACAATAGAAGCCTTTGAAGACATAGAGAACCGGACCCTGATCATTGGTGTATGGCCAGCCCCAAAACTCAAAATTGTTCTAGGGTTGGAAAATGGAGCTTGGGGATAGGAATGGGAAGAAAGGCAAGCAAACCCTTTTGATGGGTACTCACTCTTTGCACTATTTTTGGAGCCGGAGCCGGAGCCGGAGCCTGAGCCAACTGAGGATGAAGATGATTGGGATTGGGAAGCAGAACCTGCTATATGGCACCGGGTGGATGATGAGAACCCGTTGTATGATGCAACCCTATCTTTCCTGTTTCAAGAAGAAGAAATACAACAAAGTCCCGATCCGTTGAATCCGTGAATACTCTTCGCACAGTTCCCTGAAGAGACGATCGACACTATAGCAGGAGACCTATATGTCTTCCATGAATGCATAAACGTACTTGCAAAAGAAGACATTGATTATCCGTAGCGCTACATCATTGACGAGTCCTCGCCTCAACCAATCGTGCAAATTTCATATGTGCCCTAGATTTCTGTTCTGAATTTCAAGAATCTTTGGGGGAAGGCAGACTTGGTTAACATTTCGGTCGACGGAGAAGAGTTGACAATCAACAAAGTGATGGTCGAGGAAGGCCAGATCAAAGTGACAATTTTTGGGATACTTTGGAAGATGAAAATCTGTGGAATTCTTTGGAAATGGAACTTCTCAACGAAATGCTGGAAAAGATGAGATTGTACAAAGGAAAGATGAAAGCAAACAATGACTTGTCAAGCTTGTGGAATGATCTCCCGAACTTTTGGGGAGAGCCTTGCCCCAAGATGATCAGCAACCTTACAAAAAGTGGCCAAATCTACCAACCATCTAACCTACAAAAGGGGAGCTCATCCTGAGCACCCCCACCTCAAAGCAATCCAACAAACCATGCCAATTTCACTGCCCAGGCCAACCTTCCCAACTCTACCATACAAACCAATCCTTCCAGCTCAACTGCACAAACCAATCTTAAAAACCCTACTCAAGCCAGTTCCATTCCCCGCCAAAACCAAGTACCTGACCAAAACACTGACCCGATCATTAAGCAACTCGAAAAGACCCTGACAAGCATGTCCATATGGGGGTATTAGCAACATCTCATGGGCATCATTACAGGCTTATCATTATCCTCTCCAAATTAGAAGTCACCGCTGATGTTACCCCAGAAGCCATGATTGCCTTAATCACTCCCAACTTTGCCAAACACACCATTGCCTTTACTGAAAAGACCTACCACCTGAAGGGGCCGGCCATAACAAGCCCCTGCACATTACCATGAAATGAAATGCCTTGGCAAGTGGGTCCCGGCCATCCTTATTGACAATGGATCTGCTATCAACGTATGTCCGCTCCGCACGACCTACTGTTTGGGCCTTAAGAACAAGTACTTCTCACCATCAAGTCTAGGTGTCCATGCCTAAGATAACACCTGTCAAGATGTCTTAGGAACAGTTAACTTGGAATTGGTAACTTGGAGCTTCAAAATCATGGTTGAATTCTGTGTGTTGGAAATCCCAGAATCCTTTAACTTGCTGTTGGGAAGGCCGTGGCTCCACCGTGCTGATGTTATAGGTGTACCTTCTACGCTCCACTAGAAGCTCATATTGGGAATGGATGTCGAAACTCTGATCATTCATGGAGACTTCAAGATTCATCCCTACACTGAGGATAATGCCCCCCTCTTGGAGATCATGTATGGACAGGAGGATATAGACATAGGGGGATTCAATATGATATCGTCTCAAGGTGTTTGCACCATTCAAATGGGTGATGATTTTCTGGTAAGCTCTGCAACTCTCGAAATGATGAGGAGAATGAACTACATGTCTGGCACGGGTCTGGGCTGTAATCAGCAGGGGATTGCTGAATTCCCCGCCTTTCCTGAAAATAATCATCGCTTTGGCTTAGGGTATGTACCCAAGAAGAGTAACCCGAAGAAAAGGTGGTGCAACCGTGCCTTGGCCCAAGCTGCCTAGGAGAAATCAGCGGTCAACTTCGTATCTGAGGGTGAAAAGGCTTTTTATCAAGGGCAGCCTGAGCCTTTATTAGATATGGAAACAAAAGATAAGTACCCCAGATTTGAGATCTTGGCTGTAAACACATGAGACAATGACGATGAGGTTGAAAAGAAAGAAGAGCTCATTAAGGCATTGTCGGTTGACTGGATTGAGGTCTTTGATCAGGGCAGTCTCCGGTCTCTGTTTGGGGATGAAGGACCAGAGGGTATGGATGAAAATGCTGTTGCGCTGATGCTAGGAGAAGAAAGCGCTTGGGAGGATCCCTCTGCACTCATTGTAGACGCCGTAGGCTATTATGAATATTGCACTTTTATTCTCTTTGTAAAGCATGCTCACACCGCTAAGTACAACTCCGAGTCGGATGCTAATTCCATGTCTAGCTGTGAGTCAGAGCTTGTGCTTGTCAGCCCTCCCTGTCGTAGCTTTTATTTTGAGTTTGAGTCGACTGTTGTATTCCCTCCCTCCGAGGAGTTTGCCAATGAAATGAACATCAATTTTGCTTACTTGCCAAATTTTGAAATAAATTGTGTAGACCCCGACAGTGAAGGAATAGACTTCAATGGGGACATCCCTAAAGAAATCTGCTCCTTCATCGAACGGGAAAATGAAATACGTGCTCAGCCTCTAAAAGAAGAAACAATCTCAACAAATTTGGGTGATGAGGAGGACCCTCGAATGGTTCAAGTCGGTTATAGGTTGCCTCTAGATGAGCTCCAAAAGCTCCCTAATTTGCTCAAATAAATCAAAGATGTTTTCGCTTGGTCTCATGCAAATATGCCTGGAATCGACCCTGAAATCGTCAAGCACAGAATTCCTCTTTATCCCAATGCAAAACCATCAAGCAAAAGCTAAAAAAAATACGCTGCGATTGGGTATTAAAGATAAAAGAAGAGCTCACTAAGCAAATCGATGTTGGTTTTCTAATGGTAACAGAATATCCAACTTGGGTTGGAAATATCGTGTCTGTCCCTAAGAAAGATTGAAAAATCAGAGTTTGTGTTGACTTTAGGGATCCAAACAAAACAAGTCCAAAAGACGATTTCCCGTTGCCGCATATAGATGTGCTTGTTGATAATACTGCAGGATATGCTTTGTTATCCTTCATGGACGGTTTCTCTGGGTACAATCAGATCCTCTTAGCTGAAGATCGAGAAAAGACGACTTTCATCACTGAATGGGAACTTACTGCTACCGTGTCATGCCGTTTGGGTTGAAAAATGTAGGACCGACGTATTAGAGAGCTGGCACAACTTTGTTGCATGACATGATTCATAAGGAGGTCGAGCAATACTTAGATGATATGATTGTCAAGGCAAAAGAGCAAGGGGATCATCTCCTAGTATTAAAGTAATTCTTTGAGAGAATTAGGAAGTACAGGATGCGGCTGAATCCACAGAAATGTACATTTGGGGTCACAGCAGCGAAGATGCTCAGATTCATGATCACAACTCGTGGGATCGAAGTGGATCCATCTAAGATCAAAGCCATTCTCGAGATGGAGCTACCATGGTCTGAAAAGGATGTATGCTGCTTCTTAGGGAAGATTTAGTTCATCAGCCGATTCATCGCCAAGTTAACTTTGACTTGCGAGTTGATGTTTCGCTTGCTTAAGAAGGACGTAAAGTTTGAATGGAATGATAAGTGCCAGAAAGCCTTTGAAGCAATTCGAAAGTATCTCCAGAATCCACCGATTCTAATGCCACCTATTCCAGGAAAACATTTGATCCTTTACTTATTTGTCATGCCCTCAACTATGGGGTGCATGTTGGCGCAAAAGGGAGAAGATGGGATTGAGAGGGCAATCTAATACTTGAGCAAAAAGATGGTGGGATGCAAAAAGTGGTACACGCCGCTGGAAAAGATGTGTTGGGCACTCGTATGGGCCACAAAGAAGTTGAGACACTACATGTTGGTGGGATGCAAAAAGTGGTACACGCCGCTGGAAAAGATGTGTTGGGCACTCGTATGGGCCACAAAGAAGTTGAGACACTACATGTTCGCTTCTTCAGTATATTGATTTCTCAAATGGATCCACTTAAGTATTTATTCGAGAAGCAAGCGCTTACCGATAAGTTAGCACGTTGGTCGCTCTTATTGGCCGTATTCGAAATCAAGTATGTCACTCGAAAGTCGGTAAAAGGAAGAGCAGTTGCTGAATTTTTGGCAGATTGACCAATTGAGGGACCAGAACATTCAAAATTCCAGTTTCCTGATGAAGATGTGATGTCAACGAAGGATGAGATGTGGACTTTGTACTTTGATGGGGCCTCTAATCAAAAAGGGTTCGGCATTAGCATTTTGTTAGTGTCACCGGAAGGATCACATATCCCCCTCGCATTCAAGCTAAACTTCGAGGTAACCAACAATGAAACAAAATAAGAGGCGTGTATCGTAGGAATGGGAGCAGCATTGGAAATTGGGGTCAAAATGTTGGAAGTCGTAGGCGATTTAAATTTGGTGGTATCTCAAGCAAATGGAGATTGGAAAGTAGGAGACGAAAAGTTGAAACAGTATCACCAAGAGCTCGATGATCTCATCCCTTGATTCGAGAAAGTAACTTTTACGCATGTGCCAAGGATGAAGAAGCACTTTGCGGATGCTCTTGTGACTTTAGTGTCCATGCTAGAACTTCCAATTGGGGTAAAGTTGAGGCCCGTCATGATTGGGAAGCACGTGTAGGACTATGTGATGAACATCAACAAGCCAGATGATGGATTGCCTTGGTACCATGACATTTGGAACTTTGTCAAGAAGGGAGAGTTTCCCAAAGAAGCAACTAAGAAGGATCGGATTGCGTTACAACGGCTGGCATCTCAATACATCATTTATGGGGGACAACTCTACCAACGATCTCCAAGCGGGGTTCACAAGCTATGCGTTCACAGGAATGAAGTAAGGATGGTGATGGAAGAAATTCATGAAGGTGTTTATGGACCTCTCATGGATGGGACGATGCTTGCCAAGAAGATCTTGAGGCAAGTGTACTACTGGTTGACTTTGGAAACAGATTGTATTAAATATGTACGTCGATGCCGCAAGTGCGAGACTCATGCCAACCTCATTCATGTTCCGCCAGCAGAGCTACATCCCATGGTGACGCCTTGGCTATTCTCGGCTTAGGGCATTAACATCATTGGAAAGATCACTCCGGTAGACTCAATGGTCACAAGTTCATTTTGGTAGCCGTTGATTACTCACCAAGTGTGTTGAAGCAGCTTCGTACAAGATGTTGACGACAGTCCAGGGTTGCGCATTTCATAAGGCAAAACATCATTTATCAATATGGGGTCCCTCAAGCCTTCATGACAAATAATGGGGTTCATTTCAAAGGGAAAGTCCTGGAAGTTTTTGAGGAATTCAAGATCCAGATACACCATTCAACGGTTTACCGCCCACAAACAAATGGAGCAGTTGAGGCAGCAAACAAAACCATCAAGATGATTCTTGAAAGAACTACTCAATCAGCAAGAAATTGGCACGAAAAACTACCGCAAGCTTTGTAGGGATACCAGACTTCTATCCATACACCAACAGGGGCAACACCCTATTCTTTAGTCTACGGTATGGAAGTCGTTCTCCTTATTGAGCTAAAGATACCATCCCTACGGGTCTTGGCCGACTGCGGGATGGACAAGGCTAGATGGATGAGTGGAAGATTCAAAGAACTCATGTTGTTTGACGAAAGAAGACTGCGAGCATTGTACCATATTCAAGGTTACCAGCGTAGGATCACCCAGGCTTTTAACAAGAAAGTAAAATCCAGAGATTTGCAAGAGGGGGACATGGTAGTAAAAAAAATCTGAGCACCTGTCTTTGATCCACGGGGAAAGTTTCGACCAAAATGGGCTGGGCCGTACGTTATGAAGACTTCTCTCTAGAGGAGCCGCATCAATCATTGATGTCGATGGCAACGAATTCTCAAATCTTCTCAATTTGGACAATCTCAAGCGTTACTACCCCTGAGGGAGCTCGCTGGGATGAAAACCGTAAGGGTAGGCAGTCCTAGGCAAAAGTTAGAGCAAAAAGCCTGCTAGGTTGAAAACCTGAAAGGGTGGCCTAGGCAAAAGGGCAGTGCTAGACAGAAGTTAGAGCGCAAAAGAAGAGTGTTAATACCCGAGTGAACCCTAACCCAAACTATGTATTGGCCTGATTCTTTTCCACGAGGGATACGTAGGCAACCTTATTCTCAGGTTCGACCATAAATCATTGAAATCAACTCCAAATTGACAAACCAAAGGCACTTTATTATTGAAACCGAAAGGAGGAAACCCTTATCAGTCAACTTTTATTCCGAGCGTTTCTTTATTACAAGCTGAGCACGAAAGAAAAAGCAAATGCATAACACTTTTTATTCCAAAAAATGGCAAAGTAAGCAATTAACCCATCCTTGTTTTCACATCCCTCCCCAACCACTTCCTGTAGCACCCAGTCAAAGCATTGGTGAAATTTGGATTACTTGGCTCAATTCTATGATCTATCCATGTCCAAACATAACTGCGGAGACCTGGGACAGTGAATGGAGGGAGACAAAGCATTTTAGAACCTGGAAGCGGTATGCTCTTGCTAATACCAAGCTGATGAAGGATGTGGAATGGCAGGTAAAACGTGAAACCCGTCAACCCGGCCAAGAACACTTTCTGAGAGCCCATGTTATTCATGGTCATAACTGGCAACCTCAACCAAGGGCATTGCCAAGAAACATCCTCCTCACTAATGGATGCAAGGAAATCAATTCAATCTTCTATCACACCAAGGGGGCGATTCCATTTGCTGGGACGATACACCCAAGTCTCAACAGGAGGTATTATTAAGTTGAGCTAATCGCAAAGCCACATATGTCAAAAGAAAAAGAAAAGAGAGAAAACAAATGAGAAGCCAGATAAAACCTAAACTGAGCGTCAAGGTAAAACGAATGACAGAAATAGAAAAAGGGGAGCTGAGTGAGGTTCTTACCTGCAGTAAAAGTAGGCTGCCTCCGAAAGTCCTTGTGCGACCAACATGAACTGCATCCCAGCCCATCAAAGTTTCAGCAAGAACTAGTGGCGCCACATCTTTGCGAGCCTCAATTTGGGCCACAACCCCCACCACCAATGAGCTTGGCTTGCCAACAGAAGATAATAGTGGGAAGGCCGCCAAGAGATAAATGCAGCTAGCTATCATGCAATGGCCTTGATACTTAAAGTCTGTCAGATCCCAAGCTGGGCTGAACATTTCGAATAAGCGCAAGATTTTGACAGCACCATCCTCAATAAGAAAGTTAGTAGCATTGTTGCTGACACCCAGCTTGGTTCTAAGGAGTTTCTTCATGCTCTCATGAATCATCAGGACAATTAGCTCCTCTAAGTTGTGACTCTCGAGATAAACATGAAATTCTTCTACAGTCGGGTACAGTTCTTGAATGCTGTAGACACTCCAATTTCGCCTAAAGATTATTTCAAGTCCCACCTTGCAGACCATCCTAATGATGAATGGATACAGTGATTGCTAATTGACTTTTCGTAAACCCGTGGACTTTTGGTGAGTACTTTTAGCCACTTAGAGGACCCAATTCAGAGCCATATAACCTTTCAGACAGAAATACAGAATCCTAAAAGAATCCATTTGTCGGCCGCGAGATCCATCTCACGGCCTCAACTTCATTCTTTCACCCGTGAAACATGTTGTTTGAAAATCCCCCTGAGAGATTGATTCCTCGACAGCTAGATCTATTCTTTGGCAGCCAGATCCATTCCTCGGCCGCCAGATCGTCCTTTTCCAGATTTTGGAATGTTCTGTCAATCGTTTGATCCGTGCTCAAAACCCTAGCTGCCAAATTACAATTCTTTCGGGCTACGAAAGGAGAATATAAGAAGAGATCTTATGCATATATACTTCCCATTAATTTGTCGCATTATGATTGGTTAGAGTGATCTCATCCGGTGCCTATATAAAGGGGCCTTTGGGTTCCGAAATTACACACACAATTCACCTTTCTAGCCACAAAATTCTGTAGAAACACTCTCTCATACTCTCTCTATAAAAGCCCTAATATCCTGAAGGCAGCCATAATCTGACGATCAAACCCCCGAAGTACAGACCCTAACCCTAGAGTTTTCGAGAAGGAAATCAGTCAATCACCCTTAATCCGAAGCAATCAAGCAATTGAGGGATCAAGGTGGTGAGGCCGAGGGGCCTATAGTTTGTCTATCATTAAGTTTATGTACTCTAATCATAGCATTCTAACTTTCTGTTAATCATTTAATCCGGTATGAAGAAGAACATCGGTTGGGACATCGTTCCCACAATCGATACGTCAATCCAGAAGGATTCCTTGGCCGTGACATCTATCCACTAGCCGAGGGATCAATTCTCTGGGACAGCCTGTTTGTTCTCTGCTAATTCCTGATGCATGCCTTCATTACTGTTCTGGCTCACCATATCAATTGTTTAAAGGCTAAACTAGTTTATGTGTTTAGAATCAGATAAAGCAAGTACTAATCATATGTTGAACGATTATGGGCCAGTCTCACGACTGGGCAAAGAGGGGAGCCTAACACCTTTCCCTTATTGTACTTTTGGCTCACGTACCCGAAATCTCTATTTGTTTTTCTAGTTTTTATAAACTAGGTGGCGACTCTATTTTGACGATAACTATTATCGTGTGGTGATGTTCCTAGCCATGGGAACATCCACGATATTGGTTTATGGAATGGAACCAAACAAACATGATCAATCTGTATGGCGATACCCATTTGGAAGGTGTTTACAGTTTTTGGCTACTCTGCCGGGGACTTGAGAGCCATAACTAGAAAGTTTGACATAGGATTAATACTTGCTTTATCTAATTCTTTTATCATATGCATCGAGTGAGCAATCTCATTGAGTTCACCTAATACCCCGGCATGTCACGGGCTATGTTAGGGGTTCCAGCAAACTTCATCATCACTTGTACCTAGTGCTATATCAAAAAGAGAATCACCAAATTGCCGCCTATGATGGGCTGGCGAAAGGACTGGTACCCTTTGACAATGAAGCACCCTTGAGACTACCCAAACCTTACATGTATTAGAAAGCCATAGAACCTATCAAAATAAGACAAGAACCCGCAGGTTAAGGCATTTTCTTGCATTTAATCTTGAAGTTCTTCCTCACATCCTATATAAATTATTGTTGTAACATTTCTTTCTGTGCAGAAAGGTTGGGATTTTCAGTCCAAATTCTAACCCTATAACACCAAGAACTAACTTACAGGAATTCTACTTTTCAAGCAGGCCAATAGGTAGATTAAAGAAGCAACCATAGCTAGTTTTATACTCTTACAACACCCGAAGCTACGCCAAGCAGAAGTCTTCACAGCCATCCTGCCTGTCATCCTCGCCTATCAAAACAACTCTACGCAGCTGTTTTAATCACTCTCTGGGTCCACACGATCATCCTCTCAGCAAACCCAATCATCTGCCAATCCCCGAGGCTCACCAAGCTCTCATCCCACTTCAAAAATGTCAGACAACGATGCCACTATAGCCGATCTCCAAGCTCAAATTGCTGCTTTGTTAGCCGAGAAAGTAGTAAGAGATGCTGAGAACGAAGAAGAAGCAGAGCATCCTCTTAAAATCATAACGACAAAAAGTCCCGAATTGGTTAAGTAAGTCAAAGAAATCAAGCATGCTTTGGCTCGTTCACAAAGAGACCAAATCCTGAATTTTAAAGAACTTTTCCTCTTCCCAAAATCCCAACTGCCTGAAAGATTCAAGATGCCAAACATTGAGAAGTTCAATGGGACTGGTAATCCTACTAGCCATGTTCGCCATGTTATTAACACCCTAAAGCCAATGGGCTAGACTGATGAAGTCATCGCTCAGCTGTTTCAAAGGACACTCACCGGAAGTGCTCTTGATTGGTTTCTCACTTTGGAATTTGTACACTATCAAACTTGGCCACAAATTGCCAATGCTTTTGTCAAGCAATATGCATACAATGTCCAAATTGAGCTAACCACCCGAGATTTGGAGATGACCAAGCAAGAGATAAATGAAGACTTTGCTACCTTCGTAGCTAGATGGAAAGAGAAGGCCACTAAGATGAAGAACCGTCTCTCTGAGGAAGATCAAATAAGGATAGTTGTCAAAAATCTGTAGCCCAAGTACCTCAGGCATATCTACACTCAGACTATCACCAATTTCAAACGCCTGCATATTACTGGGTTACAGATTGAAAATGGAATCAAGCTGGGCCTCAATGGGAAAGAAGAAGCTCCTCCTCCACCCAAGAAAACCTTTCTTACCCGTAATTCTCATACTTATATAAACACCTTTGACCCAGCCTTAGCACAAGACCCTTTCCAAACTAGCTTTTCCCGAAACTCAAATCACCCTCGCCACAACTTTGACCCTCTCTACATGACTATGTCCCAAGCCTTAATTATTCTAAGCCATCAAGGACATCTCAAACCTTTGAACAACCCATCTCCTCAGCCACCTTACGGCCCAAACCATGACCCCAACAAACAGTGTGCTTATCATCAACACCCTGCGCATGAGATAGACCATTGTATGTGTCTTCGCCATGACATCCAAGACCTCATTGACAGCCAAGCCATAAAACCTCCAAAACCCTATGTACAAGCCAACCCATTCCCTATGCATACTGCTGAACCACCACCTCGCAATATTAATCTAATAAACCTGTCTCATAATTTCTTAAACAACCCTGGCCAATACATTGTCCAAATTACCCAAGCCAAACTAACTGTGGGCAACGTGCCCTTAAAAAGGATTCGATTCCTTTTAAATGCCGGATCGAGGGAGCGCTAAGCGAGATGGGCGTTCGTAATTCAGAGAGTCGCCACTTGGGTTTGAAGGTCTAACACCCAAGGAACCAAATTCGAAACGCCTTATATGTTGTTTGATTTGAAAAGGTGAATGCACAAGTCCGTCATAACCATATCTGGGTTCGGAAGCCAAGTTACGAGAGGGGAAGGGTTTTAAGGCACCCCTCTCGCCCAATCCGGAGATCGGTCTCTACTTAGGCATTTTGTGAAAATGTTTCTGATTCTTCTTTTATTAATCGATTTTTAGCCATGTAGGGGCAGGGAATAGTTTAATGGGGATTAAAGCTATAACACGATTTTTAGGATGTGAATGATAGCATGGATGCAGAAGTAATGAATAGGATAGAACCAGGTTCGGTCCAAAAGAGCAAACCAAGTGCTCAGTTCCAAACTTGACATAAGCTGGACGAAAATCACATATATTGACCAAAGCCACTGCATGCGGTTCTAACCTGCGCGCGCCAATATGCAACACGTGCGCGTGGACGTGCCTTTTGTAGACACCCCAATCTGGGCTTCCATATTAGTTTACCTACGGTTTTTGTTTCCTTGATGATGAAACGGATCAAGAATACCGTGGGAATGACAAGTATTTGAGCTTTGAGTGTTTGAAAAACCCTTGAACCAATCCTAAGCCACTTCTAAAGGCCAAAAACCCTACTGTTGCGCGCTGCTCCTAGTCTATCATGCGCTAGTCAAACTGCAAGGTGGTGGTCAACAGTCAAAGCTTGACCGTTGACCATCGCGTGCCAAGGAGCAACCATTGCGCACCAGACTGACTTCGTCGCGCGACGGACTAAACTGTCACCAACCTTTCTTCAGGAGGAAACTTGGCCACCAATGCAACTTCAGCCAGGCCTCGTGGACTGGCTGAACTCCTCTGTTTATAGCTCAAACCTGCCTCATCTCTCCCTATAAATACCCCCTATTGTCTCTATTTCAAAGGTTTCAAGATTTGTGAAAGGGTTACACCCTAAGCATCAAAGAGCATAGCTTATTCTTTCTCCTACATTTTCAAACAACTCAATCAACCTCAAAACTCAAAGCTCAAACACCTTTCAAAACTCAAAAACCAAAGGTATAGCTTACCTTTGTTCTGTTTTCTGTTATGATCCCTGAGGGGGGCTAGCAGGGCCAAAGCTGGTAATCAACACTAGTCTTGGTCCTAAAGCTGGCAAGGTTTCAAAAACCGTAAAGGCAAGAACCAGTGCGCGATGGTCCCATACATGCGCATGACACTCTCACTTCATCACGCGATGGACCGCGTGGGGATTGGTGTTTTGTTGTTTTTTTGTGTATATATTTACATAGAGATCACTATTAAGCATGTTAAAATCCAGTTTACTGCTTTCCTTTGTTAAAAACTGCTAGTTTGTAGTTAGTTTGTGTTTCTGTTGTTTTGGAGTACCCTGGGATCATTCTAGACCTATCCCAAAACCCAGAAACGTGTAAACCAAACACTGGTTAAAAGGCTCAGACCATCGCGCGCCAGGGCACAACCGTCGCGCGCCAGACAGACTCCATCGCGCGCCAAATTGCTTCTGACCAGTGAGTGGCCTTACATGGGTAGCTCGGCCTTAGGCCATTATTTTGTCCCCACACTATTTATGGGGTGTTTTGTTAATTTACAGGGCTTTTAAGCCTTTAAACTGCCTATTATGCTACTATAGATTGCTTGGTTTGCCTCCTGGGTGTGCACTGGTCCTTCTAGAGCCCAGAAGGGGATAAAATTCAACCTAGTGGAGGATATCAACACTTGCGCGATTGTATGGGTCTGTCACGCGATGATGGACTTGCATGCATGAAAATCCATGCATTCATGCATGTAAGTTGGCCATTGTTTGTGCCAAACTCATACGAAGTACACTGCTTTGATATCCTATCTCAGTTTTGAATTTTATCTTATTTATTTCTCGCCATTTCATCCATGTCACTGTCATACACATCCTGCAAACTGTTACAGTTTTAATCCCTGATTAACTATTTCCCCGCTCTAATTAGCTAAAGAAATGATTAATTAAACAAAATCACAAACAAACAAATATTTTCGCAAATGCCTAAGTAGAGACCGATCTTCGGATTGGGCGAGAGGGGTGCCATAAAGCCCTTCCCCTCTCGTAACCTGGCTCCCAAACCTAGATATGGTTATGACAGACTGGTTCCTTTGCCTTTTCAAATCAAATAGCGCGGCAAGTGCTTCGAAATACATTTCCTTAGGTGTCGGATCTTTAAACCCGAGTGGCGACTCTGTATTTTGCGAGCGCTTGTTGTCCAGCTTAGTGCTCCCTCAAACCGGCATTTTAGAAAGGAACGAAATCCTTTCTGAAAAGGGCACGCTACCCACAGTGGCGACTCTACTAGGGATCGAACCAATATTAGTGTATACTTAGAATTTAATACGTTTGAGAACAATCCCACAAAAGCCTGTCAAAATAGTGAGCTTCACACTGCTAAAGAAAGGATCTGTGATTTAACAGGACCTCGTATCCGGCCATCCTGACTGGGGCTTTTCCGATTGTTCTCTCGTCTAGTTTCTTCTAAGTATTGATCAATAAAGAGAGCCAAATTTGAAACGGCATTTGCGAATTTACGATTCTATTTCATTAATCAACTTTTTAGCATTCTTCATTTGCATTGATGTTGGATAGCCGCGTTGGAGCGTTTTAGCATGCCGGCACGGTTTACCGGAGCCCAGGGTCCCCGAATGCCCAACAACCTTTAACAATGATAAGTCATTCTATCGTTTGACTGTTGCTCTACGGTTATGCGGGCAGCGGGAGGTATATCTGGGCTTTAGTCCGAGGAACCCCCTCAAACCAAAAACGGCCTTTGCATATACAAAGCACTAGTACTCTTTAAACTAAGACAGATACCTACAGGGTAAGATCTATTTGCATCTAACCCCATATACTGTCTACGTGTTACTACCTTCCCTATCGCATACACTGTACATACATACCATTTTGCGTAGGAGCATGTTTAGGGCAGCTTCTAGGTTGACTCTCTTTCGAGTTTGTCTTATGCTTATTAGGACGCTGTCTTGACCCGATGAAGAGTTGTGCATCTCGACGGTGCACATTGCCAATTTTTAAAGTCCTTAGATCAACGAGACTTTGAAAAATCAAGACTTTCTAATTCCTTGTCTAATGCCCAATCGAGGTTTCAAACAGAAAACGAGGAACAACGGAGAGAATGCCGTGATGTTTATACCACTTTGGTTGTCGTGCGCAGCACATACACCGTTTAGGCTATGGCGCTGTGCCGCCTACGCCGCCCCGATTCTGGTATCATGTCATCTTCACCGAGTTGCTCCGACTCCAAAGTTGAAACTTTGAGAACGGAATAGTCAAGGGCTTAGACTATTTTGACACCTCTTAGTATTAGTCGATTCAAACAAGGATACACACTCGAAAAGAATTCCGAGGATTCTGGCCGTGTCCGAACATCATGAGACAGACTCATCTATAGTTGTAGAGTCTAGGAGGATACCGACGAGGATGACGTGTACATTGCTTTATTCTTATATATAGCATGCTGTAGGAACGCTACTGAGCTTTCACTTACTTTACTGTTTAGTTTGGGACCATTGCACTAAACAAGGGAGTACCAAAAGGAAGAACCAAACCTACTTGGAAACCTCTTCAGAATCCGGTTCAAAGGCTTGTTAGGCTAGATTCCCTGTCAGTCGCACCAGAGGCTTCTCCAGGTTCACTGTTGGCCACCCTGCAGTCGGGTTCGCCATCGATATTGCAAAAAGCCACGCTGGCGGCTTCCCCACCTTCAACTTCTTTATCAAGCTCCATTGAAAAAACCTGTGATGGCAGATCAACCGTTCACTCTAGAAACCAAGCTCATGAACCTCCAAAACAGTATCACTGTAATGCAATAGAGGGCCACTCAGACAGATGCTAACACCAC
The DNA here is from genome assembly GCA_019656275.1 of Rhododendron kiyosumense. NCBI lineage: Eukaryota > Viridiplantae > Streptophyta > Magnoliopsida > Ericales > Ericaceae > Rhododendron > Rhododendron kiyosumense. The sequence continues at coordinate 3,797,808 of BPLS01000163.1, forward strand.
TCGCCTGAAAGATCTTATCAACACTCGTCTTCCACTAGCGCCCGAAGAGGAAGGCGAGGACGATGAGGATGTTCGTGCCACCCTGGCCTTTGTCAAGGATCCAAACCATGAAGATCGGCTCATTGTTCAGCCCACCCCTAGAGAAGCTCGTGCGTCTGCTCCAAACCCGAACCTTGCTATTGTTAGGCCTGTTCAAAACCCTGACATAGCTGCTCTCATGGCCAAGATGGCTAAGCTGGAAGAGGCTATCTCGAAGTCTGAGAATATCAGTGTGAGCGGAATAGACTTGGACCAACTCTGCTTGTATCCCAATGCAAGGCTCCCCGAGCGGTTCAAAATGCCTGACTTCTTCAAATTCGATGGGAGTGGTGATCCAAAAACTTATCCCTCAGACTCTCTCTGGTCCCGCTTTTCAGTGGTTTTTGTCTCTTGACATCTCCAAAAGAAGAACTTGGGAGGGTATTGAGGCTGCCTTTCTTACACAGTACCACTACAACTCTCAGCTCAAGATGACTACTCGGGAGTTAGAATCCACCAAAATGGAAGCAAATGAGTCCTTTGTGGATTTTGTTAAGAGGTGAAGAGCCAAAGCTGCATTGATGACTGATCGCCCGAGCGAGAGGGATCAACTCCGCATCATTTCCCGAAACCTGTAGCCCGACTATGCCAAGCACCTCGTGTTGGTTCAAGCATCTGCAAACTTTGACACTTTCTTTGAGTCTGGTTTGGCCATTAAGGATGCATTGCAGAGTGGAATTCTGCCCAGGGGAGCATCCTCCTCACAGAAAGCGAAGCCACGGCCCTATTCTTGAAATAGTAGTGCACAGTTTGGTAGCAGCAACTACTCCAACACAGCTACAAGTGGGAGCAATGCATCGGCTATCGATTCCAATCGCGCTGTCGATGTCAATCAAGTTCAAAATGCCCAAAGCTACTGGGCCCAAACCCAACCTCAGAGCTTCTCTATCCTCGAGGCACCTTTGTCCACAGTGATGGAAAAACTCATCAAGTCTAGGCATCTCAAACCCTTGACCCCAACTTCTCCGCCAAAAGTCCTACCTTCTGGTTACAAGCCTCACCTCTTCTGTGCCTTCCACCAAATGCCTGGCCATCCCACTGATGCATGCTATCATCTTCGACATGAGATTCAAGACCTTATTAACAATGACACGGTTCAAGTTCCACCAAAACCCAATGTCATTTCCAACTCCTTGCCTCAACACCACTCTGACCCTCTGGTTGGTCAGATATCTATCACCTCCACTCAAATCAATCCTAACTCCACCATATGCAACCCTAGCCATTATATAGTCCCAGAAAGCCAACCTAAACCAATAGTATCCATCCCGTTTGAACCGAAGATTAACATGATGGCTGTAGGTTGGGCAATTGAGATCTTCCCTGCCAACACCTGGATTGGCAATAATTAGGAGTTTACAAAGGAGCGAACTGACGAGCTGAGGTCCATTGTTCATGGGAGCGTCGAGTAGGTTTGGTCAAAGAAGCCGAGGAAGCCGAAATGCTGTTGCTTGGTCTTGATATCTCGCTGGATTCTAACTCTCTATGAGGAAGTCAAGGGTAGCTATAATAGTTTCATTTTCAAACCGCATCTATTTTGCATTTGACACTTTTGAGTCTGAGTCTGACACAATGTCTGTCAAGTCGTCTAAGTCTAGCTCTGAGTCTGAGTTTATGCCTCTCGGCCCTCCATATCGTAGTTTCTATTGTCAATTCGAGTCTTTCTCCATACTTGCTTCTTTAGCTCTGAGTCGGAGTTTGTGCCTCTCGGGCTTTCTTTATGATATGCATTATCTTGCTTTTAAGTACTTTGCTGGCTTTTGAATAAACTGTATCGACCCTGTTGACGAAAGGATAGATTTCAATGGGATTATCCCCAAGGAAAGTTGTTCCCTCGTCGAAAGGGAAAACGAAAGGCATGCTCAGCCTATTAATTGAAATACTACTTTTCAAATAAACTTGAAAGATGAAGTAGACCTCTAAATGGTTCAAATTGGTTCAACACTGTCCCTAGAGGAGCATTACACCCGGTCAGACAAGCTCGAAGAGTTCATCGACATATTGGCATGGTTTCTCAAAAGACATGCCTGGTGTTGATCCTAAGATAAAGAAGCATCAAATCCCTTTGCCACCGGGTGCCAAACCATGTAAAGCAAAGATCAGAAGGTCCAGCGCCTCATACCATGTTCAAGTTTGCAGGAACAGCATTTCGCTAAGCACAAGTTAGAAAGTTCAAAATTGGCCTGGGGCTAGGCATGTCAACTGAAGCACTATTGACCCTATGTCATCAAAGCCATTGTATCTGAGGTTGTGGCCAAAAATCATTGACCTCGATGGCAACAAATTCAATACCTTGGTCAGCATGGATCAATTCAAAAGCCTTTTTCCTGAGAGAAGCTTGTTGGGCTGAAAACCCCAAGGGTGGGTAGTTCCAAGCAAAAGTTAAAGCAGCCTGCTAGACTGAAAAACCTATGAAGGCGGTCTAGGCAAAAGTAAAGGCAATATTTGAAAGCTTGCTAGACCGAAAACCCGAATGGGCAGTTCTAAGCAAAAGTTAGAGCGTAAAAGGTGAGGTAAATACTCGAGTGAACCTTGGCCTGAACTGACCTGATTCCCAAAATGGGACACGTAGGTAGCCTCTCTTTGAGACTCGGTCATAATCTATCAATTTGATCCAAGATTTTGGTGCATTGTCGTGGTCGAGAAGAAGACAAGCTTCATCTACGCAGAAGGGGGAAAACCCTTCATCTTTCAATTTTGTTTCCAACTACTATTTCAATTTCAAAGCTGAGCAAAAGCCTAAAAGACTTTAAGCATAAAAAACAGAACGAAATGCTGGCGAGGCCTAACGGCTCACAGTTTATTCTAAGTTCAGCGAAGTCTGGTGTAAGCAGCAGCAGCGGACTTGTATTCACATGCATTTGTTTGAGGTTCACTCCAGTTTGTTCAAAGTAATGCACATTGGTCTCAAACCTACACGCACTTATTCAATTCCGACTACAATTGATAGCAGTCAGCTATTGCCTTCGAGTCCAGTTCAAGGGGCTTTTGCCAAGTTTTGTCACGCCGTGCAGGTCATATGGAATTAATGACTGCACGGGAGTGTCGGTTTCAGTCCAAGCCTATATGAGTCATCATTTGCATCTTATGTCCGTCTTTGCGGCATTTTTCCAGTTTTCAGTCCATTGTCATGTCGAGATGCTTTTCTTGGTTCTTGTTGGTTTGTACAGGTCATTGTACATCTGTTTGACCTTATGCAAGTGTCAGTTTCACCTGTCTAAAGGGTTATTGTGAGTTTTGGCACATTAATACCCAAAATTTCATTATTTTCCATGTGTTTAAGGGTCTATGTCATATCCTGGGGCTCTTTTCCTCTTTTCATTTGAGTTAGGCGAGTTTGTGCATGTATGCATGTATGTGTGTCAACTCAGTTCGCTTGTCAATGCAAATCAGATATTAGCGGTCAGTTTTTGTCCATAAACTGTGAAAATGCAATTTTTACATTGCTACCCTAGCTTCTGTAATCTACAAGCAGTAGAATCTCGTGGACAGCAAGGGCACGTCGGCCCAAGGCCAAGCAAATCATATCTATAGGGCTTGTTCACCCAAGCATCAAGGAGGGGGCACGCAGGTGCAATGTCGTTATTACGTCAACTGGGCACGCCAGCCCACTCAGCATCTATCTGTCTGGGTGCGCATCTCAGAAGCAAAAGACAGGAAAGTAATGTGCCTCAGTGGTAGTCCTTAAGCATCGTTGTCCTCTTAGGAACTGCCCTTAGCTTGCATCTGCATTTTCAATATCATACATGTCATTGCATATTGTATATATTCAATGTTGATAGTAGGAAAGTAACTAGAATGGTCGCCATCCTCTCGATTTGTTTGCCAAGGGATGCGACGCAATATTCTGCGGAAACAAATCAGCGATAGCCAGTCCAGTCTAATTCGCGTCGGATTGATCATTCTGTACACTGATCTTCCTATCTCTAATTCAATGACAGCCAGTCCTATCGAGTTCCTCAACGACAGCCGGTCCTGTCTCAATGCTCAACGGCTTGATCATTTTGTATAGTGATCCGCCCATCCAAATCAATGACAGCCGGTCCTATCTCAATGCTCAACGACTCGATCATTTTGTATAGTGATCCGCCCTTTCAAATCAACGACAGCCGATCCTGTCTCAATGTTCAACGGCTTGATCATTTTGTATAGTGATCCGTTCTTTCAAATCAACGACAGCCGGCCCTGTCTCAATGTTCAACGGCTCGATCATTTTGTATAGTGATCCGCCCTTTCAAATCAACGACAGCAAATCCTGTCTCAATGTTCAATAGCTCGATCATTTTGTATAGTATCCGTCCTTTTAAATCAACTACAGCCGGTCATGTCTCAACGTTCAACAGCTCAATCATTTTGTATAGTGATCTGCCCTTTCAAATCAACGGCAGTCGATCTTGTCCAAATTTCAATGGTTCGATCATTTTGTATAGTGATCCGCCCGTCCAAATCAGCGATGGTCAACCATATCATCAACGATGGTCAGCCATATCATCCTCCTTCACTCAGCAATGGTCAGCCATATCATCAATGACAGTCAGCTATATCGTCCGACTCAGTCATTCCCAATGGTCAGCCATATCATGATAACAATCAGCCACATCGTCTGTCTTAGTCCATTCAGCGATGATCAGAATAAGGTTCGATGGTCCATCCATCCGCAACCAATTGTTCCCCAGAAACGACAGCCTGCCCCGTCCAAATCAACAACGACAGCTTGTCCTGTCCAAATTTGATCAACAAGCAGCGATTCACTCGTCCACTTCTACTTCCATCCCTAGCAATGGACTGCTTGTCCATTCCTCCAATCAGGTTCCTTAAGTTTACAAGTCTACTTGGCTAGTATGCTTTGTTCTGGATTGCCTTGAGGGGTGTCTAGAAATCTTTGACGTTACTTGTATCAAGTCGATGGTGCTTCAAATGCCGTCAAAGAGGGGCTATGGTAGACACACCAATCTGGGCTTCTAGATTAGTTTACTTACGGTTTCTGATTTCCTGATGATGAAATGGATAAAGAACACCTTAGCAATGACAAGTGTTTGAGCTTTTGAGTGTTTGAAAAACTTTTGAACCAATCCTAAACCACTTCTAAAGTCCAAAAACCCTACTGTTGTGCGCTGCTCCCAGTCTATTGCACGCTGGTTAAACTGCCAGGTGTTGGTCAATAGTCAAAGCTTGACCATTGACCATCGCGCACCAGGGCACAACCATCGCACGCCAGATAGACTCCATCGCGCGACGGACCAAACGATCACCAACCTTTCTTGAGGAGGAATCCTGGCCACCAATGCAACTTCAACCAAGCCTCGTGGACTGGCTGAACTCCTCTATTTGCAGCTCAAACCTACCTCATCTCTCCCTATAAATACCCCCATATTCTCTCTTTCAAAGAGTTCAAGATTTGTGAAAGGGTTACACCCTAAGCATCAAAGAGCATAGCTTCTTCTTTCTCCTCCATTTTCAAATAACTCAATCAACCTCAAAACTCAAAACTCAAAACTCAAACACCTTTCAAAACTCAAAAACCAAAGGTATAGCTTACCTTTATTCTGTTTTCCGTTCTGATCCCTGAGTGGGGCTGGCAGGGCCAAGGCTGGTAATCAATACCAGTCCTGGTCCTAAAGCAGACAAAGTTTCAAAAACCGAAAAGGTAGGAACCAGCGCGAGAAGGTCCCATATATGCGCGCGACACTACTACTTCTTCGCGTGATGGACCATGTGGGGATTGGTGTCTTGTTGTTTTTTGTGTATTTATTCACATATAGATCACTGTTAAGCATGTCAAAAATGAGTTTACTACTTTCCTTTGTTATAAACTGCTAGTTTGTAGTTAGCTTGTGTTTTTGCTATTTTGGAGTACCCTGGGATCATTCTGGACCAATCCTAGAACCTAGAAACGTGTAAACCAAACACTGGTTAAAACGCTCAAACCATCGCGCGCCAGACTAACTCCATCGCGCGCCGGACTACTTCTGACCAGTGAGTGGCCTTGCATAGGTAGCTCGGCCTTAGGCCATTATTTTGTCCTCACACTGTTTATGGGGTGTTTTGTTAATTTGTAGGACTTTTCACGCCTTTAAACTGCCTATTATGCTGCTATAGACTGCTTGGTTTATATCTTGGGTGTGCACTGGTCCTTCTAGAGCCTAGAAGGGGATAAAATTCAACCTAGTGGAGGATATCAACTCTTGCGCGAATGTATGGGTTTGTCTCGCAATGGTGGACTTGCATGCAAGTTGGCCATTGTTTGTGCCAAACTCATACAAAGTACACTGCTTTGATATACTATCTCAATTTTGAATTTGATCTGATTTATTTCTCGCCATTTCATCCATGTCGCTATCATACACATCCTGCAAATTGTTAAAGTTTTAATCCCCGATTAACTGTTTCCCCACCCTAATTAGCTAAAGAATTGATTAATTAAACAGAATCGCAAACAAACAAATATTTTCGCAAATGCCTAAGTAGAGACCGATCTCCGAATTGGGCGAGAGGGGTGCCATAAAACCCTTCCCCTCTCGTAACCTGGCTCCCGAACCCAGATATGATCATGACAGACTGGTTCCTTCGCTTTTTCGAATAAAATAGCACGGTAAGTGCTTCGAAATACGGTTCCTTGGGTGTCAGATTTTTAAACCTGAGTAGCGACTCTGTATTTTGTGAGCGCTTGTCGTCCAACTTAGCGCTCCCACGAACCGGCATCTTAGAAAGGAACGAAATCCTTTCTGAAAAGGGCACGCTACCCACACCTTTCTTACAAGCTCTGTTTTTATCCTACTCTGGGCTCTCGAAGGTCCAGTGGTCACCCAGGATAAACCAAGCAGTTTATAACAATTGATAAGCAGTTTAAAGGCTGAAAAACCCTACAAATTAACAAAACACCCCATAAATAATGGGGATAAAAATAGAGGTCAAAAGACCTTATTACCCATGCAAGGCAGCCACTGGTAAGAAACAGACCAGCGCGCGTGTAGGTCAGAGCCACTTAACCAGTGCTTGGTTTACATATTTCTGGATTCTGGGACATGTCCAGAAAGACCCCAGGGGTACTCCACAGAAGTAGGTATGAAAGTTAACTACAAACTGGCAATTTTATTCAAGGAAAGCAGTAAACTAATTATTAGCATGCTTAACAGTGATCTATAGAAAGTAAAACAAAAAACAATAGGACACCAATCCCCACGGCGATCTGCACACGCCGGCAGAGAGTGGCGCACGCGTACAGAAGACCGGTGCGCACTGGTTCCTACCACGACGGTTTTTGAAACCTTACCAGCTTTAGGGCTAAGACTGGTATTGATTACCAGTCTTAGCCCTGCCAGCCCCCCTCAGGGATCAGAACAGAAAACAGTAGGTATGCTATACCTAGATTGCTTTTGAAAGAGGTCGAGCTTTGAGCCTGGGCGTGCGTGCAATGCGCTTCGATGCGCGTGTGTCATACCAACGCGTGTGTCATACCAACACGCGCATGGGTCAATGGTCAAGCTTTGACTATTGACCACCAACTGTCTGTTTGACCTGCATGCGCAGATTTGCGTGCAGCGCACGCATGTACCACCTACTCACGCATTGGTCAACAGTCAAGCTTTGACCATTGTCCCTGTAACGCCCTAAATCTTGGAAACGTTAAATAGACATTTTTTTTTAAAAATCTAAATAGAGTCTGGCTCATTATTACAACATTATTCTCGCAAGGGTACATTTATTCTATAAGGGAGGGGAACTAGGGTTCCTATCTACTGCTCTTCCTGCTCCTTCATCCTAGCCAGCTCCTTGGCTCTGAAAGCCTCCAATGTGTAGAGTTCACCCTTTTCATCTACAAGGTCTGACACATTATACCGGCGTCGCCCCCAGTATAATATGTCAGGGTTACAACAATATCACCATCAGCTACAAAGGCTCAGCAGAATAATCCCATACCCGCAAACACATAAATTACAAATAATAGGTCATAGAAATAATATGCCACTTAAGAATTTCAAATAGCACATGCATATTCAATAAAGCACTTAACAATGACACATCCACATTTGCTATTCAACTAACATTGGTGTCTGTGATATCTGTGTTTTTCCTACGCGACTTATCATAAACCGTGTCTCATTTTCTGTAACGCCCCCAAAATTAGGGTACGTTAAAAGGACATTTTATT
>BPLS01000163.1:3806437-3827356 GCA_019656275.1 Rhododendron kiyosumense
CTCTCTCTCTCTCTCTCTCTCTCTCTCTCTCTCTCTCTCAAGTACACACACACCTATATATATACATGCATACAATGTATAGGAAACAATAAACAAAAAGGAACCTTGTACTTTGTGAAAGACTAACCCTTTTATCCATTGGGTAATAAATCCCCTAACTTCTATTGTCCAATGGGCAATAGTAATTAGGTAACTTTTATATAAAAAAAAATGGGTACTTTGGCACATGGGGTTAAAAAGAAAATATTAAATTAATCAACCCATGTACTATTGTTAAAGAGTAACTTATTACCCAAAGGATAATAACCACCCTAACTTCTATTATCCAATGGATAATGGTTGCTAGGGAGATTAAACATTAAAATAATCCAAAAAGGTACTTTAAAGTAATCAAAAAGTTACTTTTTACTATTCATAGTACTTTAATCAAGTATACTTTTAAAATAAAGAATTTGGGTTTCTATTATCCAATGGATAATAGTTTCCCTAACATCTATTGTCCAATGGACAAAGAATATAACCATTTTGATTAAAAGAAAAAGAATATTAAAATTCTTAGTCTAGGGTTCAAAAGGTTCAAAATGTTCAAAAGGTTCAAGGGGGGCAAAACGGTCATTTTGCGGTTAGCGAAAAGTAACTAGGTGGCTTGCTAGTTCGGTTTCTCCAACGAGTCGGTTAGAAACTAACTAGGCTTGCCAAATGGATTAAAGTGCCAAGAAACGAAATTTGAAGGGCAAAAACGTAATTATGACAAATTATAGAAATTAATAGCAATTACAATAAAATTCAAATATTTAACGAAATTTTTAACGACCAAAAATCAGGGTCGTTACATTTTCATTTTTTTCAAATCAATGTTTCCAAAATCGTTTTTACACACCCAACCTCGGTTCTGTCACTCCGGATTCCCAAGTATCCTAACAATGGTTCCGCCGTGTTGAGTTCCCATTGGCACACAAGACATTGAATTTGGCATTGGCTCCTCTCCACGGATAACCAATCCACAATTCAGACCCTCGGTTCCGCCATTCCGGGTTCCCGAGCATCCCTGTAACGCCCCGAATTTTGGGTACGTTAAATAAGACAATTTTATTGAAATTTCAAAATAGAGTCTAACTCTTTATTACAACAAACCCCCACAAGAGTACTTTTATTACAAAAGGAAGGGAAACTAAGGTTCTTATCTACAGCTCCGCCTGCTCCTCCATCCTGGCCAGCTCCTCGGCTCCGCACGCCTCCAAGGTGAAGATCTCACCCTGCTCTTCTACGAAGTCTGACACATTATACCGGCGTCACCACCAATATAATATGTCAGGGTCACCAAAAGGTAACACCGTGAGCTACAACGCTCAATAGGAAATCCTTACCCACCAACCTTACGACGGTAAACAATTAAAACAACACTAACAATCACACATCGTTAATCGTCTATCGTTGGTGTCCAAGATTTCCCGATTTCTCCTACACGACTCGTCGTAGACCGTGTCACCATTTTCCACTTACAAAACAACCTTTCAAAAATCATCAGTTTAACACACACATTTGCATTGGCTCCGTACCGCGGATAACCAAGCTACACACACACCCAACCTCGGTTCCGTCGCGCCGGGTTCCTGAGTATCCTCACAATGGTTCCGCCGCGCCGGGTTCCCATTGGCACGCAACACTTGCATTGGCTCCTCTCCACGGATAACCAAGCCATATTACCAATAAGGCTACCATGTCCGGCCCTATTGGCAATCTTCACAAAGGGCTACCAAGCCCTACCACATTGTGGTTTTCACAACCCATGCAATGGGCTACCAAGTCCGGCCACATTACGAGTTTCATTCACACAACGGGCTACCAAGTCCGGCCACGTTGCGGTTTTCACAATCCACACGATGGGCTACCAAGTCCGGCCACATCGCGGTTTCAAAACACATCTCATCATTATCTACACCCTAGGTGTTATGTTTCTACTTTCTCGGTTCTCATGTCTCGTTTACATGCAAAGACTCCGTGGTAGGACAAATCACATACGTAAACAACAAATCATTCAACAAGATCGTCCAACTATATTCTATACCACAAGCAATACAAGCAATTCATATATGCATGCTCATATTCATCTTAAATACAAATACTTGAGAAGAAAAGTAATTCAAGATAAACTATATATACATAGGGATGGGAGTAAGGGTATCCTACCTTGATCCGAAACTAGTTGGGGCCGAATAAGCAAGTTGAAAAATTCTAAGGGCGGTAAAACTCGCAATCTGGACCAAACTTCGGATGGCAGTATCTCGGTCAATCTTTGGCCGAATACAATCGTTTTTGGGTCGAAATCGAAGCTCTAGAAACGTTCTACAACTTTTATGAAGGAAGTTGATCCTAGAAACTACTTTAAGTAGGAGAAAAATGGTGAAAAAGGAAGAGACAGTAAGCTGTCAGGAAATGGAAATCCGAGATTTTCACTGAACTTCGGATGACAATATCTTTGTCATTTCTTAACCGATTGGGGTGGTTCTTGGGTCTAACTTCAAGGTCTTGAAGTTCTCTACAACTTTCCCGAAGGAAGTTGGTTCTAAAAACTACTCTAAGAAAGAGAAAACTGAGGATTTCCGAAGGGCAGTAGGCTGCCAGGAATGGTTTCTAGAGAGAAGGAAGAGCAATTGAGAAGGTGTGTGTTCAAATGGCAAGAGAATGGCTCTATTTATAGGCCAAGGCATGCCCTCTCCCTCTCCCTCAAGGCCGGCCCCCCCCTCTCTCTCTCTACCTCAACTTTTGACACTTGTTATGCCAACTAGAAAGATCAAGGCCTAACCTTAGGCTTGCATGGCTATTTTGTACCATGGATTTGATTATGGGAGATTTTTGGAAGATTTGATGGAGGGAAAAGATATTAGTACAAGATTTGGTCTTAAACAAATCATAGAAGGACAATTGAGAGATAGATTTGTGGCTAGGAATAATATACACCAAGATTTCAAGTACAAGGAAAGATCAAGGTGAGTACAATCCAATCTTTCCTTCTTCCTTCCTTCCTCTCTCTCTCTCTCTCTCTCAAGTATACTACTACATATATACACACACACACACTCTCTCTCTCTCTCTCTCTCTCTCTAAAGGTGCAAGAAAACAAATAAAATAAAGGTACTTTGGTACTTGGTGAAAGAATAACCTTATTACCCAATGGGTAATAAAATCCCTAACTTTTATTGTCCAATGGACAATAGTAATTAGAAAACCTTTATAATAAAATAATATGTACCTTATCACATGGGAATTAAGGAAAAGATTAAATTAATAATCCCTTGTACTAGGTTGAAAAGATGAGCTTATTATCCAATGGATAATAATCCTCCTAGCTCTAATTGTCCAATGGACAATAGTTACTTGGGAACTTTTATGATAAAATAATAAAAAATGTCCTTTAGAAATCTAGGGTTTTATTTACCCCAATAATTTAATGCACAAAATCACATGGGAAAATCTAAGACTTGATTATTTAATAAAATCCTTGTACTTTGTTGGAAGACTAATGCTATTACCCAATGGGTAATAAATTCCCCTACTTTTATTATCCAATGGATAATGGAGGGTTGGAAGATAACCAATACACAATGAATAAAAGTACTTAGCACATGTGTTAAAAACAAACATATTTAAATAGGGGGCCTATGAACCAATGGACAAAGATTACCCTAACCTTTATTATCCAAAGGATAAAGAATAAAACCAAAACAATTAAAAGAAAACAAATAATCATTTCTTAGCTAGGGTTAAAAAAAGTTCAAAGGGTTCAAGAGGGGAAAAACGGTCCATTTGCGGTTAGATAAAAGTAACTAGGTGGCTTGCTAGCTCGGTTTCTCCAACAAGTCGGTTAGAAACTAACTAGGCCTACCAATTAGGGTTTAATGCCAAGAAACGAAATTTGAAGGGCAAAAATGTAATTTTGACAAACCACAAGAAAATTAAGGAAATTCAAATAAAATTCAAATATTTAACGAAATTTTTAACGACCAAAAATTAGGGTCGTTACAATCCCACAATGGTTCCGCTGGTCTGGGTTCCCATTTGGGTTTTCAAAAATCATTAAAACAATTGCGTTGGCTCCTCTCCGCGGATAACCAAACCACAATTCATCCCTCGGTTCTGCCGTTCCAGGTTCCCGAGTATACCGCAATGGTTCTGCCGCTCCGGGTTCCCATTGGATTTTCGAAAATCACACACAAACCACACAACGGGCAAGTCCGGCCACATTGTGGTTTCAATACCACACCTTGTCTTTAACACACCCTAGGTGTCATGTTTCTACTTTCTCAATTTCTGTGTCTCGTTACATGCATGGACTCCGGGGTAGGACTTTTCACGTACGTACACATAAATAATTCATTAAAATCTTGAAACTAAACTAACAAGATCATCCACTCTATATTACTTATCATGCTCATATTATCACGTAGTCATTCTCAAACATTTAGCACACAATATAAAGCATAGTGTCACATTGACAGACACCTTTGGAGTGGATACCACTTATGCTTCATCACACATCAAACAAGTAATCCTAGTAATCACATATACATTCTCATAACCATCCTTAAGATCAAAATACGAATACTTTCATTCAAGTTTATGTTTCCAAAATCCGTTCTTTCTTCTTTTTTGGGAAGTTCAAAACAACATATGTTTTTCTGAAAAAATAAAGTCAAGTTATTCAATATAGTCATATTTCTTTTCAAGCCTTCAGTAAAACATTTTTCAAGTTCTCATGCATTTCAAACAATACAAGCAATATACACATTTTTATTTATACTTAGAGATAGTGAGTAGAAATATTCTACTGTTCTTCTTGGCAGTAGGGCAGCTACGAAAAAGTAAGTTAGCGATTGAACGGAGTAAGTTCCTACGGAAAGCTTACGGTAGCATCAAAAGAGAAAATGGTTTCTCTCTAAACTAGTTATTGACTAAACTACTAAACTTTTTGGATCGAGGGGGTGGTCGAGTGGTGGTTTAGTTGCGGCCTTGGATGAGTTTCTTGAAGAACTCAAGAACAATGAAGAACAAAGGAAGAATAAAACAAGAACACAAGAATTTCTAAAGAGAGAAGTTGAAGGATGGAAAGTGTGAGGTGAATGGCATCAGGGGGTTCCTATTTATAGCAAAAACTTGGCTCCCTCTCCTCTCTCATGGCCCTCTCTCTCTCTCTCTATCTCTCATGGATTTGCCCCATTGAATGGTCACATCTTGTCTTCCAAGCATGCCAAGACTTGTCATTTCCATTTCTAGGCTTAAGGCTATATTAACAAGTAGGATCTTAAGGCTTTTAAGTAAATCCTAGGTGGTCTTAGTCTAGGTTGAAAGTCTTGCAAGTCTAATGATGCTAAAAGAAGTAGACTTTCCATGTTTAGTCAATCCTAGTCTAGGTTGTAGTCAAAATCTAGGGTGATTAAGGGCTAGGTTCTAGCTAGGATGATTAAAGGCTAGATTTTGTGTCCAAACTAGTCTAAGATTGGGTTGTCATATGGTAATTAGGCTTAAGGGCTGAAGAATGTGTAAGAAAGTATAACTTTCTAGGAGAAAATGGGCACATGCAAACACACCTCTCTCTCTCTCTCTCTCTCTCTCTCTCTCTCTCTCTCTCTCTTCCTATTTTCCATGTGTCTATATATGTGTGTGTGTGTGTGTAAGACTAAGTATGTTTAGGTCTAAGTAGCCTTATAAGTCTAGGAGAAAGAGTAATGATTATGGTTAAGGCTTTCAAAGCTAGTCATTGCCCAATGGTTAATACATTTCCTAGAAAGTATATATACATATATCTATATATATAGCTAGGTATACTTAGGCCTAACTAGTCCTATAAGGTCTAAGGAAAGGTAATGATTAAAGTTGAGCTTTCAAGTGTAATCTATTGGCCAATGGTTAACAATTTCCTAAAAAGTATGTCTATGTATATATAGGCATGCTTAAAATAGACTATGAGGTATATATATGTACTTAGGAAATCTAGGAAAGTAACTTTGGTGGGTAATTAGGTTCAAGGCTATTCTTTCTAGGCATGCATGCTTGACAAGTCTAGATCATGATGAAGCGCTCTAATGATTTGTTTTGTCAAATCTATGTACTCATTGGATTATGGCAAGTCTATTACTCAAAGGATAAAAATTACCCTACAAACTATTATTCAATGGGTAAAGAGGTAATGATGAGAAAAGATATACTTGCAAAAAGTAATGATGAGAAATAAAGTCTTGAAATGACTAGTCATGAAAGTATAATGATTTCCAAGTCTAAGGTTGAAAATGTTCAACTAAGGTGTAGAAAGGTTTATAAGGTTCAAGGATGATTTGGAAGGATTATCTCTTTGAAAGTGCCCTTCCAATGGAGAGAAAGAACAATGCACTTTATAAGAAAGTGGTTTGATTAAGAAAGCATAATGATGGGTTTGTGTGGGCACACGCCCCAAAGATTTTTTGTGAAAAATTAGGTGCGGCCCTCTCTTTTGGAAAAGCTCGGCGAAACGCTTCGATTCAGAGTTGCCACTCGGGTTTTAGCGGTGAAACACCCAAGGAACTGAACTCGAAAACGTTTTGCTACGTTTGTTTGATTTGAAAAAGGCATAGACTAGTCCGTCGTCACCTTCGATATCTAAGGTTCGGGAGCCAGGTTACGAGAGGGGAAGGGTTTTATGGCACCTCTCTCACCCAATCCGAAGATCGGTCTCTACTCAGGCATTTTTGTAAAAGGTTTGCATTTTTCTCTCATTGATCATTTTTTAGCCAATTAGGGTGGGGGAGCAGTTAATTGGGATTAAAACTGTAACAAGTTGCATTATGTGACAAAAATGTTTATGAATGATGATTTGCTTGCAATAATAAATATAGATTGAGAAGCAGGCAACACACCAGTATGCACTGGCCAGACCACTGCATACCGATACTACCTACGCACGCCACCTCAAGACTCGCGTACACCACCCTTATGCACTCATAGTCTTTATTTGCAACCCTCTGGGCTCTGGAATGGACCAGCGCACACCCAGGACAAACCACGCAGATTATAACGCAATCACATTTGCAAATACAAATATATGAAATGGCTTGAAGCCATGAAAACAGATAGGAAACCCCATAAACAGAGTGGGGAGATATCAAGAGGCCAGAACTAAGCTACGATACAAGAGCCAGCCACTAGACCTTGGCGTGACTGCCGTATGCCTGTCTGGTGAGACCGTACGCCAGTCATGTCCCTTGTCCAGTGCTTGGCTTTGCATCATCTGGGCTCTGGAACATGACCAGAAAGATCCCAGAGGCCCTCTAGAACAAGAAAAGGAACAAGTATTGAAAGCTACAATTAACAGTTATAGAGCACAGAAAGCAGTAGACTGGTTATTATCATGCTATAAGGTGACGAAAGAAAATATAAGCAAGAAATGGATGGTCAATGATCCCCATGCCAGTAGTGCACATACTGCCATGAATGGCGTACGGCCTGATGATACTGGCGTGCGCCATTTCTCATCTCACATGACTATTTCATTTTACCATTTTTAGGCCAAGACTAATATTGATTACTAGCCTGGGCCCTTCTGGTTCCACTCAGGGATCAAAAACAGAAAGCCACACAAAGGTGGTATACCTTTGATTTGAGATTTGAGGGTGGTTTTGATCCTTGAAGTTGAAGATGGAGAATGGATGATGGCTGAGTATCAGTGGGTATATGAGAGAAGACTCCTCTTCTTTTTCCTTTCAATGGAGGAGATAGAAAGAACAAAGGAGACGAGGTAAAGGGGTTGAAACTCTTCAATGTGTCTAACCCCTTGCAAATGAATGCAAGGGGAGTAGTTATAGAGAGGAATGGCCAGAGGAGGGGGCTGGGCAACTGTGGTTAAGAGGCTTGGTTGAGTTAGAGGGAGCCTCCCATGCATTAAATGCATGGGACTTGGCTTGATGAAGGGTGTAGAAGAGAGGGGGAGCCGGCCAGCCGAGAGTAATCATCAGGGACTATGGACTACGTCAGGGTTGCCACAAAAGTCCCGAGCACATGGTTGAATAGTGATGCTTTGACTGGATTTGACTGGCATGTGCCAGGCCTGGACTGGCGTGCGCCATTAACAACCGAGTCAACGATTAATGACCGACATATGGCAGTTGACTGGCGTACGTCAGAACAAGACTGGCGTAAGCAAGTTTGGTTTTGCTGGGGCCATTTGGTTCTGGCTTGAAGGGTTAAAAATAGGTATTGAAAGAGTTTGGATGAGGTTCAGAACACTCAAAGCTCAAACACACCATCGACCTCAAACTGTTCTTAACCATAATCATCATTGGGGAAGTAAAAAGACTGTAAAACAGCGTTATCTAGATGGTCCAGAATAGGGTGTCTACAGTTTGATTGTCATGAGTGGGGAAAATGACAAGTCAATGGAAAGTGAAATGATTAAAGAGTTGGCTTTGGCTTTTGAAAATGACTTGTCAATGCAAAAGAATGAATAGGGCTTCAAAGCAGCCTTTCTAGGATATACTAGAGTTCAAAGAGGATTGGAAGGTTCTAAAAATGATTTGGGAGGTTTAACTAGGCATAGAATCCAATTGGTTTGGCTAACTAATTGGTTGAAATCAAATTATTCTAGGAAATGTAGGATTCTTAGCCAAGAAATTCAAATATTTAACAAAATTTTTACTTACCAAAAATCAAGATCGTTACAGTCCAACACATGTCAAGTTGATCTGCACGCGCAGACTCCAAACCAGCGCATTTCGGTAGGGTTTTTGGCTAAGGTTAGGGGTTCAAGGGTTTTTCAAACACTCAAAGTTCAAACACTTATCATTTCCGGGGTGTTCTTGATCTGTTTCATCATTAGGGAATCAAATACCGTAAGTAAACTAATCTGGAAGCCCAGATTGGGTGTCTACACTAACCATGCCTTCCTACAGAAGGATGGGTGCTCCATGATAGAGGAAGAGGAAAACAGCGAGTCTGATCAATTAGAGGTGATCAAACCCGACATATCTGACAAAAGTGATGAAGAGGAGCAAGCAAAGGAAGAAAAGCTAAAGAAGTAGAAAGAACATTTCTGGGCGAAACATAACTTGGAGGATCCAGATATTCCATTTGTAGAGGACGATGAATGGTTGCGTATCTAGTTTGAGAATAGGAAGAACGGAAATGAGAGGGTCATCATGATGAAAAGGCACACCACATCTCTAACCATAGAATTTTGTTTTCCAACAATTCGACATTCCGTGACGTTAACAACTAATTCAACCACATTTGCATAATATATAAAAAGAGATATAAAAAGAATATGTAATATATTGAAGTAAAAAATTAGTGGACGACATTTAGGAATGTACCTAACAGTTGCTCATACTTGTTGGTGAAATGGTGGATGTCTCGTAATCTTACACTAAAATCCCAATGAAGAGGGATTTTGTCACATTTGAACACGAAGTGTTCTACCCTTGTGTCATTGGTGAAAGACATCTTGTAGCAGTACGGGACTAATTTAAACTTTTCATCAGCTTCCATAATCTCCATAGATTTTAAAAAGTAAACCCTACCCTCATAAAGATGTTCTCTAAAGTAGGCTACTTCTTCAGGCCATACAATGGCCTCCATGGCATGACCATAGAATTGGAAAAAAAATTACACATATTCAAATATCATATTTAATAATCATTAATTTTGTTTCAAAAAATGTTTACATGTTCATCAAGTAAGATCAATCTGAGCGTCATGGAAGGTAGAAGCGGATTAATCACATCTACCATCCTTACCAATCGAGCTTTTACTCTCCATAAATATCCATTTTGACATAAATCAGTAAAATGAGGATAAGGGACGTTCATTATATCACCTATATGAGTATTAAAGATTTAACAAAGTATATAAGATAAATCGATTGATATCTATTAAAGCTTAAACTCCAACACAAATTAGGAGTGCTTACCAGTTGTGTAGTTCGCATGTACATTTGACACTTCAATTATGCTTTCTGCATCCCCTTGCTGTTGGACTACTTCACCTGTGTGCAGTGCAATTTCTTTTGATTATTTTGGATGGCTAAGTATATTTTAAGATTTTTAAAAAAAAAAAGCCACTGCATGCATACCATTAGGTAGGACAAATTCAACATTTGTCTCTTCATTTGGTTCTTGAGGATTGTCATGCAAGCCAACCATTCAGACACGTGTGACACATCTTATTGTTTCATCTAAACCCCTCTATGATAGCAAACTGAAAACCGCAGTTTAAAAGGTTTACACATATATTCACTCACCCTTTGGTGGGCCAACTTCTCTATTTTGATATTCCCTTGGTAGTTGAGCATCCACACACATCTCAACTCTTTCAGCCCCTGAAATCAAATTAATATCGTTCTCACATTTTATCATGTAAATGGGACACACTAAACTCGATTGGTACATATCATTATTACACTAAATGCATACCATTTTTTTCTTTATCTATTTCGTGAGCACTCTCATGTAGGCAGCTTATTCCTCCATCTACACATATAAACAAAAGAAAGCCTGTATTGTTAGTATACTTAAAAGCGCGGTTTAGACTACGGTCAAGTTTTGCAAATTTAGTATTTGTAATTAGAAGTCTTACCAATTGGTGGATCAATTTCCATGTTTTGATCTTCAACAGATGCATGAGCATCCTCATGCGTATCGACTACGCTCACTGGTACCATTTTATTGTCACGATTTAGCATGTAAATGGGACACAAAAAACTCAACTGCAAATCACTATTATTATAAATGGATACCATTTTTTCCTTTATCTTCTTCATGAGCACTCTCATGAATATAAATGAAAGAAAGTAGGAATTGTTAGTAGAGTAAAAACCGCAGTTTAGAAGTCTTACCATTTGGTGGTTCAATTTGCATGTTTTGCTCTTCAACTGGGTCAATTTGCATATTAATTTCATTCGCATTATTTATCCTGCAAATGGGACACCAAAAAAACGAAGATGGGTAACTACGTTGGTAAAAAAAAAGATTGACATAACTATGATCAAAAGTTTTTAAAAGTATATTGATAAAAGAAATATGGATGCCTTTCACTTGCGTGCACCAATTTGCTAGGATTTCAGTATGAAGTCTATGAACCTTAAAAACAAAAATGAAAATTGAATAATCGAAAAGGCAAAATACCTAATGGCCCTATTCTTCCTAAATAACTATCGTGATTTAAAAGATAAACTGATTTATTTTCCCTTAAACACAGTTTCTTATTTAAAAAAAAGGTTCAAACATTTTTCTCTTGTTTCTAAATGTAAAGACGCCCCATAAAGAATTGATTCGAACCCACCTTGTTAGACAGGATGAAAAATTGAACCAAAAGAAAATGGGTAAAACTAACCCAATATGAGTAAAATTGAACCAAAAGAAAAAGGTGCTCTCCCTCAGTACTTGAGCGGTACGATCCCTCGGTTAAGCATTTTGTTGAAAAATAAGTATTGGGTGGTGGATATTATTTTATTCACGAATAAGCTTTTTGTTGTGTACGATTCCTAATCTAACGCAGCATGCTTCTTTGGATGTTTCAGTATTTGTGTGACATATTGATAGTTTTCGAAAATCGATTGCATCAGAAAATATTAGGATTAACATTCTCACTCTTCATCATGTGAACGGGACACCAAAAAAACGAAGATAGTACCCAAAAAAAACAAGTGAAGAAGGAATAATGGAACCGGAAATAGCGGCAGCACTGCGGAACAATGTAAAACCAACTAACCTGAAATGGTTGGTAGCGGCAGCGTCGGGTAAATATCTTCGAAATGATGGGAACTACCAGAGGCGTGCTTTAGAAGATGGGAACTATCTTCGAAATGAGGAGCGCTATGATCTCCAAATTAATTAATACAAAGCTTAGCGGCTGCGTCGGGTAATTAGGAAATGATTGGTAATTAAATTATTGGTATCTTCAAAATGGTTGGTAATTACTAATTAGGAAATGATTTACCAACCTAAAGTTGAATGTAATTGAATCTTTCAATCTCTTTTCCTAATGAATCTTTCCTTCTTTCTTTCTTTTTTTAAATTCGGAAGTTTTGTATATGAATGTAACAAAACCGTGCATAGCAGCGGTGTCGGGTAAATCAAATTTAATGTAATTGAATCTTTCTTTTATTTTGCAATTTGAAAAGTTTTCCTAATGAATCTTTCCTCCTCCTTTTTTTAATTCGGTATTGAATGTGATTGAATTGAATGTGTTGGCATTTCCTAATAAGTGTTTACAATCAACGGCAAGTCTTTAATTCCACCCGAATGCAATTTCAGAAATTTCGAAAATCATTAAAATCGGCAAATATGGATCTTTAAGTCCATAACTGAATAATGTCCAACCAATCAACTACAATAGGCAATTTCGGAAATCATGTAAACGGGGACTCTCATGCAGGAAATTTTGGAAATCATGTAAACGGAAATTTCGGAAATCTTTAAGTCACAATCAAGTTTTTTTTTTCTACCCTCACAACAAATCAGGATATTAGGATTTGGTAAAAATTCAATTTATCCCTCGGTTTTCCACCATGTAATCTCAGCCGTAGGAAAAATGTGTACCGATCCTAGGGTCCAAAATATAGGAGAAAAAATAGGGGATTTGAAAACATCCCTCCCATATTATATAGATTAGTGTACTTAAAAATCTAGGAAGTTAGATATACCCATATTTTTAATGCATATGAATACATGGGAAAAACTAGGAAGTGATTATTTAAATAAATCTTAGTACTAGTTGGAAGATTTACTCTATTATCCAATGGATAATATTTTCCCTAGTAGTTATTGACCAAAGGATAAAAGGTTTATGGAAATATATACACACACACACACTTGAATAGTATTTAAAATACCCAAATGTCCTTTAGGCATGTGAATATAAGTCTATATATAACTATATATGAGTACTTTATCAAATGTAGTACAAGATATCTTTGATAGAAAATCTAGGTTTCCTATTGTCCAATGGATAAACGGTTCCCTAACTTTTATTGTCCAATGGGTAAAGGTTCATCTAGGGTTAGAGAATTGTAACTAGGTGAATTGGTAGTTAGGTTACTCAATTAATCGGTTAGAAGCTAACTAGGCTTGCTAAGTAGGGTTTCTAGCCAAGAAATATGATTTTAAGGATTTTATTTACTCACTAGGAAAATACACAAGTGCTTTTACAAGCATACTTGTCTTTAGAAAATGACCATATTGTTCGGGGTTAAAAGATTCAATTTTTTATAAGTCTCAAATCTAATTATGACGGATTATTAAAGTTAAAAAGGAATTTTAAAAGCAAATTCAAGTAATTAAAATAAAATTCAAATTTTTAGCGAAATTTTTATTTACCAAAAATTAGGGTCATTACAAAAGTCATCTAGTGTGATCGTCATCTCACCGGCAAAAGGGAAGTGGAATGTGTTGGTGGTATCCCACCACCTTTCAACCAGCGAGGTCATCAGCGACCAATCGATCTTCGGAAGATTGAAGCCAGAATAAATGCCTCAAAACCTGCAGCACACACCAACTCTCGAGCTTGCTCTGGCGACGTCAAAAACAACTTATGCACTTCTTTGCCTCTGGCACGAGCCTCCAATCTCCTGTTTCTCTTCAAAGTTCCAGCAAAAACAAAAAAAGGAGTTAAACTCATGATTATATAAATGAATAAAAAGCTGGGGGCATCAAGTTAATATCTAAAAAAAGCATGCATTTGCATAAGGCAGTGACATTCTAATCTTTTCAAAAACAATTTTGACCCAACTATGGGTCTTTCTCATTCATACCCCTAGTTGAAAGGGATTTCATCCTGCGAATAAAGATTCATTTTTTATCATGCAAATTTAATTATGAACTAAAACAAACTTTTCACTTTTCAAGGAATTCAGAAAGCTCACCAAAATATTGAGGACGCTCAGGTGTTGCTCGGGCTCCCTGCTAACCACCTCTGCCTCTGGGCCACAAACAGAAGCACGATACTACAAGAATCCACCAAAACCCAACCTACAGGAAGGAAGAACATAGGTAGCAGCGTTAAATGGACCAAGTTCTTCAACTATCTCTTCGTTGGAAGAAGGATGGTCGCACCCACATGGAGGGTGTGAGGAGGAACCCGCAACGGAAGGTGGAACGTCGATAGAAGAGGACGGCGGCAAGTCGGTGGCTTCGGAAGAAGCCATTACAGTCGAGAAGAAAGAAAGACGGTCAACAAACTGTGGAAGAATGATGGCAACAAGGAGGAACAACGGAGGTCGTAATAACGGGTGAGAAGTTTCGGAGAAGAAAGAAGGAGAGGATGAGAAGAAAAGATTAAATGAACTGTCAAATCGAACCAGATGATAAAATTTCCTGGGTCTAATGGTGTTGAGAAGACTAAGGGCAACCAGAAAGCGGCACAGCAGTGTTTGATTTCTATAATCAAAAAAGCACCAAAAGCTAAATTGGTCCAAGCTATGGAGATCCCGGATCAGCTGACCATCAAGGATGTCGGAGGAAACCCCACCAAAAAAGTAGGTGAGGGTTTAAAGAAGATACAAACCAATGAGACTGATCTCGAGAGGTATTTCCTGATTGGGAAAACCTTGAGTAAAAAAGAGGAAGAAAAGTTGGTGGGGTTCCTAAAAGAACACATTGAAGTATTTGTCTGGGTCCCCGAAGAGATGCCTGGGATGGATGCAAACGTGATTTGTCACCACTTAAATGTGGATCCATAGCATAAACCTATTATGTAGAAAAAGAGGAGATTAGCCGTATAGCACGTGGATGCTATTATTGGGGAGGTAGACCGCTTGCTAGAAGCTAAGGCCATACGAGAGGTTTACTATCCTGAGTGGTTGTCTAACACTTTGGTGGTAAAGAAAAAGAATGGAAAGTGGCATGTCTATGTAGACTTCACAGATTTGAACAAAGCATGTCCAAAGGATAGTTTCCCTCTCCCTAGGATAGATCAATTGGTCAATGCAACTGCTGAGTATGGACGAATAAGTTTCCTCGATGCATATCAAGGGTACCATCAAATTGCCATTTTTGGGCCAGATCAGGAGAAGACTTCCTTTATTACGCCAAGAGTGTCGTATTGCTACAGTATTATGCCCTTTGGTTAAACGAACGCCGGAGCAACTTATCAGAGATTGGCAACAATCATGCTCAAGAAGCTGCTCAGGAAAACTGTGGAGGTATACATAGATGGTATGGTAGTCAAAAGCAAAGAGAAGCAAGACCACATAATTGATTTAAAGGAAGCCTTTGGGATTCTGAGAGAATATAAATTAAAACTCATCGCCTCGAAGTGTGCATTCGGAGTAAGCTCAATTAAGTTCTTGGGCCACCTTGTGATTATAAGAGAGATAGAGGCAAATCTCGATCAGATAATAGCTTTGTGAGGGCTCCAAAGTCACATGACCATAAAGGAGGTCTAGAGGCTAACTGGAATGGCCGCGGCCCTTAATAGATTTATCAGCCGGTTTAGTGACAAGTGTAGGCTCTTTTTTCAGCTACTGGAAAAGTGGGAAGGATACGAATGGGGAGCAGAATGCGAACAGACATTCCAAGACCTGAAGAAGTACTTGGTAACAGCCCCACTCTTGTCCACTCCTGATCTGGGTGAGTCTTTAACTTTGTATTTAGCAGTGTCTGAGCATGCTGTGAGTGCAATTTTACCAAGAGATAAGGGATCTGATCAAATCCCCGTGTATTATGTAAGCAAGATAGTGCTAGATGCAGAAACGAGATATCTACCCCTAGAGAAATTGGTCTTGGCACTAAAGACAGCGGCAAAAAAGTTGCCTCATTATTTCCAGAGTCATAGAATTGTGGTTTCAACAAAGTTTCCATTGAAATTGTTGCTACGAAAAGCAAATTTCTCAAGACGAATATCGACTTGATTGGTGGAGTTTAGTTAGTACGATATTGACTATCAACCGCGCACCACAATTAAAGGATAGGTGTTGGTAGACTTCGTGGCAGAATTCTCACCTACAGTAGCTCCTCGGCCTCCTACGAGAAAGAAGCAGGGACCTAGGCCACTGGCCAAGGAAGGAAAAGAGCCATCCGAGCAAGATCCCTTAGAATGGAAATTGTTCGTTAACGGATCAGCATGTAATACTAGTTCAGGGTTTGGGGTTGTGCTTTTCCCTCCTGAAGGAGTAATGTTGGAATTGTTTGTTCGGCTTGGTTTCAGTACTTCGAATAATGTGGCAAAGTACGAGGCACTCTTAGCAGGCTTAAGGAGTGCAAAGATCCTGAAAGTGAAAAGAATAAGGGTATACTGTAACTCACAGCTCGTGGTGAACCATTTGTCCAAGGAATATGAAGCCCAGAATGAAAAGATGGCAGCCTACGTGAAAGCCACCAAGGATCTGCTTGACACTTTTGAGAAAGTGTTCATTGAGCAGATAAGTTTGGGGCAGAATGCCCATGCAGATTCACTAGCTTGGTTGGCCGTAGTTGTGCCAACCGAGTTTAAGAGAAAGGTGGCAATGGATTATCTTGTTGAGCCTTGTTTTGGAAGAAGTGTAAAAATGGTCTTGGACATGAACAAAGGACCAAGTTGAATGGATCCAATTGTGGAGTTCTTACGAGATGGGACACTCCCCACTCACAAAAAGGAGGCTCATAAGATAAAAACAAAGTATGCACGGTTTTGGCTATCCTCTAAAGGAAAGTTGTACAAAAAGTCCTTCACAGGGCTATACTTACTTTGTGTACACCCCGAGATGGTGCAGAAGTTCCTCCATGAGATTCACGAGGGAAGATGTGGAAGCGATGTTGGGGGCAGGTCCATTACCCATCGAGCAATCACCCAAGGATATTGGTGGCCACACATGCAAAAAGATGAAAAGGTATACGTGAAGATCAATGAGAAATGTCAAAAAATTTCACCGATGATCAGAACACCAGCCGAAGATCTGGTGGCATTGACAAGCCCGTGGCCGTTTGCACAATAGGGGATGGATATCATGAATCCACTCCACAAGGCAACTGGGAATTGAAAATTATGTTGGTAGCAACAGATTATTTCACTTTGGGGATTGAGGCAGAGCCATTGCCCAAGATCACTGAGCTTATGATAGAAAGGTTAGTCTGGAAGAGTATTATTACTTAGTTTGGGGTTCCCTATTCAAAGCTTTCTGTTCCTAGTACGGGATGAAAAACTATTACTCAACACCAATTTACCCTTAGACCCCGTTGGATAAGAGGTTTGAGACTTGGGATTGGATTACTAAACCCATGGGAGTATTAATACTCTGTTTGATAACTAAAAAGGGTCTGGACTATCAGTCCGTTGGGATGTCCAATCCGGCCTTTAGGGGGTATTAGCAATACCCCGTGGGACTTGGTATTCATAGTCTGAACCCAACCCCTTCTCATTACCAATCCATTATCATTACCAATTTCTTCTATCAATCCAATCCCATCATCTAATCTCATCTCAAACAAACATGATATTAATAATCCCATCATCTAATCCCATCCCAAACAAACATACTCATTATCAATCCCTTCTCATTACTAATCCCAATCCTAATCCCATCTCCTTGCGAATCACATCCATCTATCACTGTTATCAAACGGGGCCTTAGAGTAATGGGTAGGCAGAGGTATCCAACAAGACCATACTTGATGGGGTCAAGAAAAGGTTAGATAAAGCAAAGGGGAAGGGGCCCAACGAGTAACCACTTGTCCTATGGGCGCACCGAACAACGCCTAGGAGGTCTACGGGAGAGACCCCCTATTCATTGGCATATGGGACAGAGGCTGTTATACCACTAGAGGTTAGTTTGTCAACCAACATGACTACTTTGGTTGAAAATGGAGGCAATGGCAGAGCCCTGGAGATCGAGATGGACCTTGCCGAGGAAAGAAGAGAAAGGGCGCTAGTGCATTTGGCCTCTTATCAGGAGCAGCTGATAGAAAAGCTACAATAAGCATGTTCACCCATGAGAATTTGGTGTTGGAGACCTTGTGCTATGAAAGGTGCTCGGCAATACCAAGGTGGCTAATAAGGGCAAGTTAGGGGCCAACTAGGAGAGCCCATATCAAGTAACTGAGATTGTGGGCATTGGGGCATATCGATTGGCCGACTTAGACGGGAACCCGGTGCCAAGGCCTTGGAATGTCCATTATTTGAGGAAGTTCTTTGTTTAAAAGACTTTGGTTTGTTTTTTCATTCTGTTTTAGGATGCAGATCGTGATTGTGTGGGAGTGATGAATAAATTTCTCTTATTTTTTATTATTTAGTTGCAAGAGGTACGAGTAACGCCCCCTTGAGTTCTAAGATTATGAATAAAATCCTACTTTGGCAGTGAATACGAATTTTCAAAAATTTTTGTTCTTTCTCTTTGTGGTTCATTTTTCTTTGTTAATACGAATCCCAATTTCCTCCTTACTCATTCTCCCTTCGTATTGGGGAGCAGGGAATGGGTATGTTTATCTTAGTGCGTACGAATACATGCAATGAGACTAAGTACGATTAAACTTAGGAACTTGTCCAAGTTTGACCAAGTATGAAAAGGCTTGGGGAGCATACGTGAACATGCTCAATTATCTAAGTATGAGAAACTAAAGAACTTGTCCCAGTACGAGAATACTTGAGGTGCATACGAAGACATGCAAATTCATTATTCCCAGTACGAGAATACAAAAGGTGCATACAAGGACATGCAAATTATACAAGTACGAATACTTGAGCATTTTTCCATAAAGTATGAGTAAACTTAGTAGGCATTTATCCAAGTATGAAAAACTTGGAAAGGCAATGGGAACGTAAATCGTTTACCCTAATGCATATGTGAATATGCAAATAATTGACCAAGTATGAAAAACTTGGAAGTGCATATGAAAACATTCACAATTAGCTAAATATGTAAACACTTTTTGTAACGCCCCAAATTTTGGGTACGTTAATGAGGCATTTATTACATAATAAAGAGAGTCTGGCTCATTATTACATCATAAATACATCAAAATGGTACATTTATTTAACAAGGGAGGAACTAGGGTTCCTAACTACTGCTCTGCTTGCTCCTCCATTCTGGCAAGCTCCTCGGCACCAAAGGCCTCCAAGGTGAAAATCTCGCCCTGGTCATCTATGAAGTCTGACACATTATACCGGCGTCACCACTAATATAATATGTCAGGGTCACCAAAAGATAACACCGTGAGCAACAACGCTCAATAGGAAATCCTTACCCACCAACCTTACAACGGTAAAACATTCACTAACAATCACACATCCACATTCGTTAATCATCTATCGTTAGTGTCCAAGATTCTCGTATTTCTCCTACTTGACTCATCGTAGACCGTGTCAACATTTTCACATACAAATCACCCTTTCAAAATCATTTGTTTAACTCACGTAATTGCATTGGCTCCGTACCGCAGATAACCAAGCTACACATCCAACCTCGGTTCCGCCGCGCCGAGTTCCCGAGTATCCTCACAATGGTTCTGCCGCGCCGGGTTCCCATTGGCACACAATTGCATTAGCTCCTCTCCGCAGATAACCAAGCCATACCTTACCATGGTTCCGCCGGTCCGGGTTCCCATGGGAATGCACACGCCCTTACAATGGTTCTGCTATTCCGGATTCCCATTGGAACACACACCTCACACAATGGGCAAGTCCGGCCACATTGCGGTTTTCAAAACATTTCACTCTTTTCAAACACGCTTTTTCATTAACCACACCCTAGGTGTCATGTTTCTACTTCCTTGGTTCTCGTGTCTCGATTACATGCAAAGACTCCGCAGTAGGACTTCCCACATAACAAGCATTCAATAAAATCTTGAAACTAATCTAACAAGATCATCCAACTCCATATTTAACCCTTTTTTAAATCAACGCTTAAAGCATGACGCCACGTGTTCGGACGCCCTTGGAGTGAAAAATCACTTATGCTTTATCACGCCACAAGTAATAGAAGCAATTCATCTTAAAGATCAAAATTCAAATACTTGAGATGGAAAGTAAATAAAGATAACCTACTTTCTACTTGGGATGGAAGATAAGAAGATCCTACATGTACATAAGGATAGGGTAAGAGTATCCTACCTTGATCCGAAACTAGTCGGGGCCGAATAAGCTAGTTGAAAAAAATTCCACGGGTAGTGAAACTTGCAAATCTGGACCGAACTTTGAATGGCAGTAACTCAGTCAATCTTTGGCCGAATATGATCTTTCTTGGGTAGAAATCGAAGCTCTAGAAACGCCCAACAACTTTTGTGAAGGAAGTTGATCCTAGAAGCTACTTTAGGTAAGAGAAAAATGGTGATAAAGTGTAATAACTCTGAATTTTAATAAATAAAAAGTTATTTTTATTCGAGTTATTAATTTTAATTGCTTGAATTACGTTAATTCTTGTATTTTGTCAAAATTGCACTTTGGCCCCTCAAGTTTCATTTCTTGCACTTTAGTCCTACTTAGCAAGCCTAGTTAGCATCTAACCATCCGGTTAGAGTAACTAAACCGAAAAGTTACCTAGTCTTGGCAAAATGACCGTTTTGCCCCTCGTTGGAACTTTTGACCCTTTTGAACCCTAGACTTTAAATTTTAATATTCTTTTTTCTTTTAATCAATTTGGATTATTTCTTTGTCCATTGGACAATAATGGTTAGGGAACCTATTATCCATTGGGTAATAGAATCCCATTTGTTTATATTAAAAAGTATACTTACTTTAATGTACTTTTTGATTATTTTATTATTTAAAGTGGCCTAATAACTATTATCCATTGGATAATAGATGTTAGGGAAAGTTTTAACCATTGGACAAAAGGGTAAATCTTTCAAAGTACTATTGGATCATTTAATTAATCATTTTCTTTAATCACATGGGAAAGTACCATTATTTTAATCAAAAGTGCATAGTTACCAAAGTACCCTTTTATTATTATTTTATTGGGATTTCAACCACTTTTATATATATATA
>BPLS01000163.1:3837356-3889109 GCA_019656275.1 Rhododendron kiyosumense
TGCAAATTGGTGTTGTTCAGAACACTAATTGTTTTCATCCCCCTACAATTGGCGCCGTCTGTGGGAAACGAACAAGTTCGTGAAAACATAGCCATGATGGAAGAAGATCCAACCACGCCGTTCGATCCAAAAAACCAGTTAACTGGTGGAGGGGATAAATCTCCACCAGGAGCTCCGAGAAAGCCCGCTGGAAGAGAGGACAAAGCAGCTACTGGCTCCACGAGAAGGAGCAAGTCCTACCGAAGAGAGGCATCGGTGGACCGTTCAAAAAGTGTCCATAACAGTGAAGATATCCTCGACATAAAGAGGAAAGAAATTGAGGAGTGCGCTCGTCTGATTAAGAGACGAGAATACGAGATACGAGAGCTGCAGCGGGTACGAGATCACCCGGAAGACTCCGGACTTTCGCGAAGGAGTTCTAGAGAAGACAGGAGGGCTTTGCTAGTCCATAAACAGCCTCGTTCACGAGAAAGAAGAGGCAGGAGTAACAGTCCCACCACGAGACGGTGTGAAGCTTCCCCACGGAGAAGGAGAAGCAGAAGTAGAGACCGTACGCCAGAAAGGCGAAGGGCTTCTTCTCGAAGAAGAAGGAGCAGAGAACGAAGTTCCTCATCTGAGGAAAAGACAAGGAAGCGTCATCGTGATAGGTACGAGAGACCTGACGCTGACTGGGCCAAAGCCACGGCTCACAAGCCAATTGAAAAGGAGGAAGGGGCAGTGTCCGCACGAGAAGCGGCACGTAAAGCCCTAAGTAACATCGCAGCCTCCCCGTTTGCAAGAAGGCTACAGGAGGCCAGGTTGCCGAGCAGAGTGAAGCACGCGGCGTTCGTGCTTTACGAGACAAACACGGACCCTGTGGCTCACATTCAGCATTACCAACAGGCCATGTTCATGCACGATGGTGATGATGCCATTTTGTGCAAAATGTTCCCGTCAAGTCTTGGCAAAGTGGCCCTGAGCTGGTTTCATAAGCTGGCCCCTCGATCCGTAAGAGGATGGAGGCAGTTAGCCGAGGAATTCACTGCTCGGTTCTTGACAAGCCGGAAGGCCCCAAAGACTTTTGAGAGTCTCTCCACCATGAAGCAGGTGGAGAACGAGCCGATCAGAGACTATGCAAAGAAGTACTGGGAAACTTTCAACGAGATTGAAAGTTGCAGTGAGGAATATGCCATAGCAACCTTCAAAACTGGCTTGCCTGTTCGGGGGGAACTGCGTCGCTCATTGAATAAACATCCAGTGGCCACGTTGGCCAAACTGATGGAGCGAATAGAGCAGCACGCTAGAATGGAGGATGACATACTCCGCGAGGACGGCAGGATGGCTGCCGAAGAGCCCAAGACACCAGCAAAGAAGGCGGACAAGCCTGAGCCCAAGCCATACAAGGAGCGTAAGGAGTACGGGCAGGCTAAGAAGGATTCGTATAAAGAAAAGCAAGCCCCTGACCCTAAGTCCTTCTTTTCTATCAATACCGTTTGGAAGGAGCCAATTTACAGGATTCTTTATCGAATAAAGAATCAGCCGTACTTCAAGTGGCCACCGAGCCTTGGTGGAGATAAAGACGCTAGACGTGCTACGAATCAGCACTGCAGCTACCACAAGGCTTGGGGCCACATGACTGAAGATTGCGAGATGTACAAGAAACACCTCGATGATTTGGTCTCTCGGGGCTATCTCAAGGAATTTATCCAGGAGAATCCCAAGGAAAAGGAGAAGGCCATGGAATTGGATTACGAGCAGAATCCTAAGGGAGTAATCCATATGATACATGGGTTGGCTGCACCTTATACGAGAAATGAGGTTAGACTGTCGCAAAGGCAATTTAAGCACGATCAGCACGTGATGCGATTGGGCAATAAAAGAGGGCGAGAGAGTGATGTATGCAGTGAGAGCATAGCCTTCACGGATGATGATTTGGGAGAGGTCCAGATACCTCATAATGATGCTCTGGTCATAACCCTACGAGTTGGGGAGTATGACATTGAAAGGATCCTAGTGGATTCAGGAAGTTGTACAGAGGTGATGTACTACGATGCGTTCAAGAAGCTTGGACTGGCCCAGACAGATTTGGAACAGTCCACGACACCATTGATTGGGTTTGGTGCAGGGGCAGTGTGGCCCCTTGGAAAGGTGACCCTGCCTGTTCGGGCAGGTTCAGTTGTTTTAAGGACGGATTTCCTGGTGGTAGACGTCCCCTCTTCTTATAACGCGATTATAGGAAGAACTTGGTTACACAAGATGAGGGCAGTCTCCTCGACTTACCACCAGATGGTGAAATTCCCAGGATCCAATGGGATCGAATCAATCAGGGGTAACCAGAAAGCGGCCCAACAGTGTTTGATCTCCATCATTAAAAAGGCCCCAAAGGCCCATCATGTCCATACACTGGAAGTGCCAGATCAACCGACTATCGAGGATGTCGGAAGAAGCCCAGCTGACAAGGTGATCGAGGGTTTGGAGAAGATTCAGATCAACGAGGTTGATTCTGAAAGATATTTCTTGATTGGGGAATCGTTACCTGCAGAGGAAAAGACCGAAACTCTACAGTTTCTCAAGGAATATGTTGATGTGTTTGCATGGGTACCAGAAGAGATGCCTGGTGTGGATGCTGACATAATCTGTCACCATCTGAATGTTGACCCTCAGCATAAACCAGTTATTCAGAAGAAGCGTAGGGCTGCCGTGCAGCACGTGGATGCTGTTATTGAAGAAGTCAATCGATTGCTTGAGGCAAAAGCAATACGCGAAGTTCACTACCCTGAGTGGCTATCCAACACCGTAGTCGTGAAGAAGAAGAATGGAAAGTGGCGTGTCTGTGTGGACTTCACGGACTTGAACAAAGCATGCCCCAAAGATAGTTTTCCCCTCCCGAGGATAGACCAGCTGGTTGACGCAACAGCTGGTTACGAGCGAATGAGTTTTCTTGATGCGTATCGAGGATACCATCAAATTGCTATGTATAGGCCCGATCAGGAGAAGACGTCCTTCATCACCCCACGGGGTTTGTACTGCTATAGTGTCATGCCGTTTGGGCTGAGAAATGCAGGGGCAACGTACCAAAGGCTTGCGACTCTCATGTTTAGGGAGCTGCTCGGGAAAACTATGGAGGTTTACATAGACGATATGGTGGTAAAAAGCCGAGACAAACGAGAGCATATCACAGACTTGAGGGAAGTCTTCGAGATTTTGAGGAAGTACAAATTGAAACTCAACGCCTCGAAATGTGCGTTTGGGGTTGGTTCTGGGAAGTTCCTAGGACACTTGGTGACTATGAGGGGAATTGAGGCCAACCCAGATCAAATCGCGGCCTTACAGAGGTTGCAAAGTCCCAAGACCACGAAGGAGGTCCAAAGACTAACTGGCATGGCTGCAGCACTCAACAGATTTATCAGCAGGTCAAGCGACAAGTGTAGGCCCTTCTTTCAGTTGTTGAAAAAAAGGGCAGGATTTGAATGGGGAGCAGAATGTGAGCAAGCTTTCCAGGACCTGAAGAAGTATCTGGCCGAGCCACCACTCCTGTCGACCCCACAGCCAGGTGAGTCCTTGATTTTATACCTAGCTGTTTCCGAGCATGCTGTGAGTGCAGTCCTGTTAAGGGATTTGGGAGTTGAGCAAATCCCAATATATTATGTTAGCAAGACATTGCTAGATGCAGAGACGAGATACCTGCCCCTGGAAAAACTTGTCCTGGCACTTAGGACAGCAACGAGAAAGCTGCCGCACTATTTCCAAAGCCATAGGATTGTAGTGTACACTGAGTTTCCACTAAAGTCACTGCTACGAAAGGCAGATTTTTCTGGAAGAATCTCGACGTGGTCCGTCGAGCTGAGTCAGTATGATATTGATTTTCAACCACGAACAGCAATTAAAGGCCAAGTGTTGGCTGATTTTGTGGCAGAGTTTTCTCCTACGGTAGCTCCCCTGCCTCCTAAGAAAAAAGGACAGGAGAATGGAACACTGTCCACGATGGACAAGGTCTCAGCCGAACAGGATGCCACGGAATGGAATTTATTCGTTGATGGATCAGCTTGTAATACTGGTTCAGGAATTGGTGTTGTTCTTTTTCCTCCTGGAGGAATTATGATAGAACTCTCTGTCCGGCTGGGATTCAGCGCGTCGAATAACGTAGCGGAGTACGAGGCACTCCTAGCTGGGTTGAGAAGTGCGAAGACTCTGAAGGCAAAAAGAGTTAGGGTACATTGTGACTCGCAGCTTGTGGTAAACCAGCTGTCCGGCGAGTATCAGGCCCGGAATGAAAAGATGGCGGCATACGTGGAAGCCGCCAAAGATTTGCTTGACACCTTCGAGAGGGTCCACATTGAACAGATAAGCTCCGGACAAAATGCACATGCCGATTCATTGGCGTGGTTGGCAGCAGCAGTTCCAACTGAACTCAAGAGAAGAGTTGCAGTTGAGTATCTGAATGAGCCGAGCATTGGCAGAAGCGTGGAATTAGTTTTGGAAGTGAACCAGGGTCCAAGTTGGATGGACCCAATTGTGGAGTTTTTACGAGATGAAATACTCCCCGCTGACAAGAAGGAAGCACATAAGGTCAAAACCAAGTCAGCAAGGTTTTGGTTGTCCCCAGAAGGGAAGCTCTACAAAAAATCCTTCACAGGCCCATATTTGTTGTGCGTGCACCCCGAGATGGTTCAGAGATTTCTTCACGAAATACACGAAGGAACATGTGGGAGTCATGCTGGGGGAAGATCCATT
Source organism: Rhododendron kiyosumense (assembly GCA_019656275.1). Taxonomy (NCBI): domain Eukaryota; kingdom Viridiplantae; phylum Streptophyta; class Magnoliopsida; order Ericales; family Ericaceae; genus Rhododendron; species Rhododendron kiyosumense. The sequence continues at coordinate 3,842,070 of BPLS01000163.1, forward strand.
GCCCACCGAGCAATTACCCAAGGCTACTGGTGGCCGCATATGCAGGAGGATGCAAAGATGTACGTTAAAATTTGTGAGAAATGTCAAAAATTCTCACCAATGATTCGAACACCTGCGGAGGATTTGGTGCCTTTGACAAGTCCTTGGCCATTTGCTCAATGGGGAATGGACATCGTGGGTCCATTGCATAAAGCAACTGGGAACCGAAAATTCCTTTTGGTTGCAACAGATTACTTCACCAAGTGGATTGAGGCTGAACCGCTGGCCAAAATCACCGAACCCATGGTTGAGAAGTTCGTGTGGAAGAATATTATTACTCGATTTGGGGTCCCTTATTCTTTGATCACAGATAACGGGTCCCAATTTCAAAAGAAATTCAAGGCGTTTTGTGCCCAATATGGAATTCGAAATTACTATTCAACTCCAGCCTACCCTCAGAGTAATGGGCAGGCAGAAGCGTCCAACAAAACCATTCTTGACGGGATCAAGAAGAGGTTGGATAAGGCAAAGGGGAAATGGCCTGATGAATTGCCCCTTGTTTTATGGGCTCATAGGACAACGCCTAGGAGGTCTACGGGAGAGACCCCCTATTCGTTGGCATACGGTACGGAGGCAGTTATACCTCTAGAAGTTGGACTTCCAACCAACAGAACTGTGTTGGTTGAAAGTGGGGGCAATGACAGAGCCCTTGAAATTGAGCTTGACCTCGCCGAGGAGAGGAGAGAAAGGGCCCTAGTCCATTTGGCCTCATACCAGGAACAGCTGATGAAGAGCTACAATAAGCATGTTCACCCACGAGAATTTGGTGTCGGGGACCTTGTACTACGGAAGGTGCTCGGCAACACCAAGGTAGCCAACGAAGGCAAGCTAGGAGCCAATTGGGAAGGCCCGTATCGGGTGACAGAGATTGTGGGCACTGGGGCCTACAGATTGGTTGATCTGGACGGCGTCCCAATTCCGAGGCCGTGGAATGCTCATAATCTGAGAAAATTCTTTGTTTAAAAGAATTTAGTTTTATTTCACTACGTGATTGTGTGGGAATTACGAATACAATTCCCTTGTGTTTCTTATTCTATTTCAGTTGTAAGGGGTACGAATAACGCCCCCTTAAGTTCAGTCTATGAATAAAGACACCTTTTCTTCAGCCTTTTGATTTGGTTTCTTAGATATGAAATATGAATACTATATTTGTTATCCTTATTCATATTGGGGAGCATGGGATTGGCATGAGCGCCATATGCAGTATATCTATGCTTGATAGCTTGAGAACTGCGCGCGAATAAACGCTAAAGTATGAGAAACTTGTAAACAAATGTACCCCAAGTATGAAAACACTTGGGTCGCATGCAAGCTGTTCGGGCACTAACACTTGAGTAAATGATTGTGCTAAAAAGTACGAAATACTTGATTCTATGAGGCATAACGAGACATGCCAAATACCTAGTGAAATCTAAGTACGAGAAACTTATCCCAAGTATGAAAACACTTGGGATGCATACGAAACATATGCAGCTGTTCGGGCACAATCATTCGTGTAAACGATTGTGCTAAAGGGTATGAGATACCTGTAAGTACGAAATACTTGACTCTGTGAGGCATAACGAGACGTGCCAAATACTTAAGTAAAATCTAAGTATGAGAAACTTGCCACAGGTATGAAATACTTGGGATGTGTGTAAAACGCACACGGCTTGCATATATGAACATGCAAAAGATCAAGTACGAAAAGGCTGCACTTGCACAAAGCAGTAAACAAAAAAATGAGATACCTGTAAGTACGAAATACTTGACTCTGTGAGGCATAACGAGACGTGCCAAATACTTAAGTAAAATCTAAGTATGAGAAACTTGCCACAGGTATGAAATACTTGGGATGTGTGTAAAACGCACACGGCTTGCATATATGAACATGCAAAAGATCAAGTACGAAAAGGCTGCACTTGCACAAAGCAGTAAACAAAAAAATTGAGAGCATAAGGTGCTTCGAACTAAAAGTACTAGATTAAAGGCCACGAAGGGCCGAGCAAACAGTTGAAATCCAGAGAGTTATGCCACGAGGGGCAAAGTACTTACGTAACACAAACAAAACAGGAAAAGAAAAAGATGATTTGATGCCACGCAGGGCTAGGTCAAACTACGGTCACTCAGGACCTGCGAACTGTTTCATGGCATGTTCAGTCCAGTTCTTGGACCTCGGCAGTTGATTGCCCAGCTTCTTCTGTTCCAGCCTCTCTTGGGACTTCATCGCCACCAGCATTCTCTTCTTCGGCAATGAGGTCGACGTTTGAGCCCCGGACAGGCGACTCTACAGGGGTAGACCTCAGCACCTCAGTAGGGACTTCCTCAGCTCCAGCAAAATTCTCGATCTGTTGATCAATGTCATCTTCAGGACCTCCCTGGGATTCATCTGCAACTTGAGCACGGCGGCTTGGCAGTTCATTGTTTTCCCAGAAAGGAGAATCCTCAGCGACACCAACCTTGGTCAAGCAGGCCTCCCAGCTTGCTGCCCAGATCTGATCCTGGATGCCCGGCATCTGCTCGACATAGCTGGCTGTAGTTGCATCAAAGCCCTTGTCATAGCCAGCATCGAAGGCTGCTTTTTTGGTGTTGTCTATCTCAGCTAGAGCCTGCTTGAGGTTGTCCTCGGCTGTCTCCAAGTTGCCTTTAGCCTCGGCATAGTCTGCCTTGGCATTATCTCTCTCTCTCTCGAGCCTCGTGACTGTCCGGAGCAGTCTTGTATTATCATTCATCAGCCTGACCTTCTCAGCTTCAGAAGCCTGGAACTTCTGCCCCAAAGTCATCATTTTTTGAATAAACTGCGCAAACGTCAGACATTTTGTTAAGAGAAAACGTCTAACAGAGCCTCTTGCTAATAAAAGGAAGTTTGTTTACCTTAATCCCACTGACGAGACCAGTGGACACCAGCCTATCAGCGGGCGATGCAGCTTCCTTCTGCATGTCAACAGGCAGAGACAATGCCTGTGCTAAAGCCAATGCCGTCTCGGAAGAACTGGCACTATCCCCAACGTGAATGGGCCGATCACCTCTCATGAGAGTAGGAGCCCACGTTTGGGGAAGCACCTGAAGAAGGGGCGATTGGGGCTGGCTGACGCTTGTGTCAGCTGGCGCGTCAGAAGCGGACGGGTCTTCAGTCCTCGGGCGTTTGTCCCCTTGAGTGTCCCCAGCTTCGAGAGAGCTGTCCCTTTCGCGCCTCTCTCCTCTAGTGCGGCGAGAGGGTGGGGGGGGAGCACCTGTGGATGCCACTCTGTGGGCAGCACCACGTCCCCTTGTAGAGACAGAGAGAAGGGAGCTGAGGTTGAGAGGCTCTCGCGCCATCGTACCTAAATCCGGGGGAGATCGGGAGTAGCCTGAAGAAGACGACTGACTCGTGGTGCCAAGGGGAACGGATTGCTCGGTCACCTGCCCGGTCCTGTTCTGTCTTCGCCTAGACCTCCTACGAACTACTCGGGTTGAAGGGACACCCTCAGGAATATTTACTTCACCTGGCTGTCCGGCAAGCGTGACTTCAGCCTGCAGTCCTGAGCTTTCCGCTTGGGGAGCTGTTGAGGTTGAGGCGCCGCTGGTGCTCGGGTTAGCCAACCGCCTGTCTATGAATCCTTTGTAAGCAGGATCGTAGCCTAGTAGCACGTTTGCGTCACGGCCCCTACCAGCTGTTCGGGTGCCAGGCTCCCCTGTGTAGTTAAGAATTCTGTTAATATCCTCTGTTCGGATATGACTCGGAACGCGTCGGGGCCTTTTGTTGGCGTTGTCAGCTGCATTATTGAAACCCAAAACGAAGGTTAAAAGTTTGGGAAAGCTACGAGAAAGCAGTAAACGAAGAGTTACAAGACGAAATCGAGAGCATACGTGGGTAACCCCATATGTGAGGGCAGTGCAAACCCACCACTTGTCCGTCTTCCCCTATTGGCTCGAACGCTCCAGTTACGTAGAGGAAGTCGATCTCGTGGTCACGAGCGGAATCAGGCAGGTTTAGCACGAAACGCTTTTCTGCCCTCCTAACTTTGAAGTAAAAAGTGTTGTACTCGGGGTTTAGCACTATACTGTACCACCATTGGATATCCCAGATTCCTAATTGGGTCCCCAGAATCCTATTTAGGGCTATGACCCCCATTACTAGCCTAAAAACATTTGTCGAAACTTGCATGGGGGTGAGGCGGTACCAATTCAAAACCTGACGAAGTAATGGATGAAGGGGAAAACGAACTCCACCCTCAACGATTGCTACGATGGGAATGCACATCCTGTCCCATGAGCCGCCATCCCTGTCCGCCCCCAGTGGGGCGAGTTCGAGTCCCACATTGTCAGGGATGGCGTACTCTGCCCTAAAGGCCGCCATGGCTGTGGGATTCTCACAGAGTGCCCTAAACTTACCGGGTTTGGGAGTATTATCATCAGCCATGGGTGCTTTGAAAACTTTACGAGTCTAAGGAAATAAACCCTAACTGCAGGCAGAATCGAGGACGAGAGGCCTCAGAAATAAAGTGAAGGAGAGTAAGAACGAGAATCTTACGGAATGTTTGCAGCGGTGGCCTTAGGAGCAATCGAGTTGCAGACGGTGGCAATGGCGGAAAAAGAGGGAAGTAGGTTTTCGCCTGGTTAAAAAGAGAGAACCAAAAGTTGGACTTCTTTTAGTTTTTGAAAAGCCCTCCTCTGGGGTCTAGGCGTGAGAAACGGAGATGAAACGCCGCCCCTACGCCGTTATGAGAAATATAACGGAAAAGGGGCTTCAAGAGACGCTATTCTGACGCCGTTCTCAGTAAAGCGTCATTTCGAATTAAATGCATGGCGTACGAGATACGCCACGTCAACTTATTACCCCGAGACGGTATTATGACAAAGCCGCCAAAAATATTGAGAGGTATCAATCGTGATGACTGCCCGGGGCAGGACGAATATGGTCCAGAGCTAATTGTTTCTGAAAAAGCCCCACCCATTGCCCCCGAACAGTGGCAAACGGATGGGGCTGGGGAGCAATTGTAGGGAGGTATTCCCGAACAGCTATGAATAGTTACCGAACACGTGATGTGTTAGTGACACGTGGCAGACATGATAAGCTTATCGCCGGGCAGCGCGATGGACGGCTATCTGGACCAGTGACATGTGAAGCTATTGGTCCAGACGGTCTGTTCGGCTGCTAAGGTCAAAAGACATGTGAAGTCATTTGACCAGATATAACAACGTGGACCAGTGACATGTGAAGTCATTGGTCCAGGAGGACTGTTCGGCAAAGAGGAAGCCGAACAGTGGAAAACGTTGCCATAAGTCGTAACATGGCAAGAATATTCCAGAATGGTAATATTCCATAAAAGGATAAGATCCCGGTTAAATAGGATCGAGGCAAGAGTCCCAACGTGAGTGGGGTGTTCGGATAAATATGGGAAAGAGTCCCAAAAGGACTAAGAGTCCCATAATGGTTAAGTTATTATACAGATAAGGGAACGAGAATCCGTGAGATACTAGGTTTCCTATACGAGGTAGGAATCCTAGGGCAACAGGGATGCTTGGGCAGCAAGCATCCGTGAGCCTATAAATACGAGGTAAGCCTGGAGGTAAAAGGTACGCAATATTTGGTATTCTCTTATCGCTTTCCTACTGATAATTAGGGTTTAGACCAGTACGTGATACTAACTTAAGCATCGGAGGGCCTTTGCCACGAGAGGCAAAGGTGCGCTCACCCCTTGTCTGTTTTGCAGATTAGGGTTCCGACGAAGAACTAGGGTTCCGGTGTAGAGGCACGTGTAGCCGCTGCAAATTGGTGTTGTTCAGAACACTAATTGTTTTCATCCCCCTACATTAACGATGAGTCAAACGCCAACGGTAGTTACAAGCGAATGTGAACAAGTTGTCATTTTTGTCTTATTTCCCTGCTTATGTACTTATCATGTGGAAATCGATGTTAGTAAGTAGGATTATACTATTGAGCTTTCGTAGCTCATGGTGTTGCCTTGTGGTGACCCTGGCATATTATATGGGTGGCGTGCCGGTATAATATGTCAGATTTGATAGACGAACAGGGCGATCTATTCACCTTGGAGGCGTACGGAGCCGAAGAACTCGCTAGGTTGGAGGAACAAGAGGAGCCGTAGAATAGGACTTCTTAGTTTCCTTTTGTTGTCTTTTGAATTTCAAATGCTCCTATGAGAGCCGTTTTGTAATAATGAGCAGTGACTCGATATTTCTGTAATAAATTTCTTTTATTAACGTACCTAAAATTAGGGGCATTACATAAAGGAAGAGACAGTAAGCTGTCTGGAAATGGAAATCCGAGATTTTTACTGAACTTTGGATGACAATATCTTTGTCATTTCTTGACCGATTGGGGTGGTTCTTGAGTCTAACTTAAAGATCTCAAAGTTCTCTACAACTTTCCCGAAGGAAGTTGGTTCTAAAAACTAATTTAAGCAAGAGAAAACTGAGGATTTACAAAGGGCAGTAGGCTGCCTGGAAAAACAGAAATGGTTTCTAGAGAGAAGTGAGAGCAAAGCTTGAAGGTGTGAGTTTGAAGCTTGGAATGGCTCCCTATTTATAGGCAAAACCTTGGCTCTCTCCTCTCTCTCAAGGCCGGCCCCCCTCTCCCTCTCTCTACCTCAAATTTTAACACATGTCTAGCAATCTTTGAAAGATCAAAGGCTAACCCTAGGCTTGCATGGCTAGGATTTGATTCTTGGAAGATTTTGGAAGAGAAAGGATAATTTGTACAAGATTTTGTGTTAAACAAATGTAGAAGGACAATGGAAGAATATATTCTTGGCTAGGAAGAATCTTACCCAAGGATTTGAAGTACAAGGAAGATCAAACCCAAGTACAACTTAACTTCCTTCTTTCTTCCCCTCTCTCTCTCTCTCAAGTACACACACACACACACACACACACACACACACACACACACATATATATATATATATATATATGTGCATACAATGCATAAGAAAACAATAAACAAAAGGTACTTTGTACTTGAGATCAAAGGAAACTTAAGGGCTAAGATTTCCTATTAAACAAATAAATAACCACATGTGTACTAGGGCAATATTTAGTCATCCAAGTACAAATATAATATATACATAGGTACTAATGTACCCTAGGAAGATCAACTCTCCACTAATTAAATCTAATTGGGTACAAAACCCCAATAAAATAATAAAAGAGTACTTAGGAATCTTAGGGTTTTAAGGTCCAAAAGTACTCACTCAATAAAATATAGGTACTTCATCACATGGGCAATTAGGAAAATGACTAGTTTAATAAACCCTAGTACTTAGTTGAAAGAACAACCTATTACCCAATGGATAATAAAACCCCTAACTTTTATTGTCCAATGGACAATAGTAATTAGGTAACTTTTAAAATAAAATAACCAAAGTGTCCTTTAAAGTATGTGAACAAAAGCCCTATATTTAAATATAGTTGTGGTACCAAGTACCCCAATTAAATAAAAGGCTAGGATTCCCCCCATTACAAAAATAAATAAGTACAAGTACTAGTTTAATCAAATAAGTACTTTGGAAATCTAGGGTTTAGATATACCCCAGTACTTTAAGGCATAAAGGTACATGGGAATCCAAATCTTGAATATTTAAATTAAACCTTGTACCATGTTGGAAGATAAGAGCTATTACCCAATGGGTAATAATTTTCCTAGTGGTTAATAACCGAAGGATAAGAAAGGACAAGGTACTTATATAATAAACTAAGCCCTTAGAAAAGACTACATGTCCTTTTGCATGTGGCAAATACACATATGTATATATACATGTACTTATCAAGATATAATAATGGAGAAGCTATCGTCCAATGGGTAAAGATCACCCTAACAATTATTGTCCAATGGACAATAGTAATTAGGGAACTTTTATATTAAAATAATCCAAAATGTCCTTTTAAGAAATTATAAAATTCCATTTATAAATATATAAAAGAGTACTTGTTATTCTAGCAAAGAATATCAAGAATATAAAATCTAGGGTTTCTATTATCCAATGGATAATAGTTCCCCTAACTTTTATTGCCCAATGGATAAAGAATAAAATCAAAATAATAAAAGAAAATAAATAAACAAATTCCAATTCTACGGTTGAAAAGGTTCACAAGGTTCAAGGATGGGCAAAACGGTCCATCTAGGGTTAGGGAAAAGTAACTAGGTGGCTCCCTAGTTCGATTTCTCCAACAAGCCGGTTAGAAGCTAACTAGGCTTGCTAAGTAGGGCTTAAAGTCAAGAAACAAATTTTGAAGGGCTAAAGCGTAACTATGACGAACTATAGGAATTACAAGGAATTTTAAAAGCAATCTAAGTAAGTAAAATAAAATTCAAATATTTAACGAAATTTTTACCTACCAAAAATCAGGGCTGTTACACCTTCCCCTCTCGTAACCTGGCTCCCGAACCGGATATGGTTATGACGGACTAGTGCCTTCACCTTTTCAAATAAAAACATCACAGTAAACATTTCAAGTGCGATTCCTTGGGTGTCCGACCTTCAAACCCAAGTGGCAACTCTACATTGAGCGCTCGCCTGCCAGTGCTCCTCGATCCGCCTTACGTTTTAAGGGCACGTTACCTACACTGGTGACTCTACTAGGGATCGATCCCATAAAATGCTGTCAAAATAGTGAGCTTCGCGCTACTAAAGAAATGATTGGCGATTTAACAGGACCCTCGTGTTCGGCCATCCCGACTGGGGCTTTTCCGATTATTCTCTCATGTAGTTTCTTCTTAAGTATTGATTAATAAAGTGAGCCAAATTTTAAAAGCCATTTGAGAATTTGCGATTCTATTCCATTAATCAATTTCTTTAGCATCTTCATATGAATCGATGTTGGATAGCCACATTGGAGCGTTTTGGTAAGCCAGCATGGTTTACCAAAGCCTGGGAACCCTGAATGCCCAACAACCTTCGACGATGATAAGTCAGTCTACCATTCAATTGTTGCTCTGCGGTTATGCGGGCAGCGGGAGGTATATCTTAGCTTTAGTCCGAGGAACCCCCTCAAACCAAAACTGGTCTTTGTATATACATAGCACTAGAACTCTCCAAACTAAGATAGGTAACCTCAAGGTAAGATTGTTCATTTCAATTTGTTCCTCATATTGGTAATAGGGTGGCTAATGTTATAGCCAAATATGCCCTATCTTTAGACTCCCCGTTAACTTGGCAACGAAATTTTCCGAGTTGGGTTCATAGGGAAGCTACTTTAGATGTTTCATCTCTACATTAATAAAAATACCATTATCAATTGTCAAAAAAAAATATTACTGTCTACGTGTTACAGCTTTCCCTATCGCATGCACTATACATACATACTGTTTTGCGTAGGAGCATGTTTAGGGCGGTTTCTAGGTTGTCTCTCTTTCGAGTCTGTCTTATGATTACTAAGACGCTGCCATGACCCGATGAAGAGTCGTGCATCTCAATAGTGCACATTATCATTTTTCAAAGTCCTAGGATCAACGAGACTTTGGGAAATCAAGACTCTCTAAGTCCTTGTCTAACGCCCGATCGAGGTTTTAAACAGAAAACAAGGAATAACAAAGAGAATGTTGTGATACTTACACCACCTTGGTTATCGTGCGAAGCACATACACTGCCCCGACTAAAGCGCGAAGTCGCTGACGCCAGCCCGATGAAGGTGTCACATCATCTACGCCGAGTTTGTTCCGACTCCAAAAGTTGAAACTTCGAGAACGGAATAGTCAAAAGCTTAGACTATTTTGACATCTCCTAGTGTTAGTCAATTCAAACAATGGCTACACCCTCGAAAAGAATTCCGAGGATTTTGGTAGCGTTCGAACATAATGAGACAGACTCATCTTTAGTTATAGAGTCTAAGAGGACACCAATAACGATGATGTGTGCATTACATTTCTTCTTGCAATTAGATTGCTGCAGGAACGTCACTGAGCTTTCAATTACTTTACTGTCTAGTTTGGAGCCATTGCACCGAGCAAGACAGTACCGAAAAGAAGAGTCAAACCTACTTGGGAACATCTTCAAAATCCGATTCAAAGACTTATCAGGCTAGACTCCCAGTCAATTGCAATGGAGGCTCCTACAGGATCATTATTCGCCGCCCTACAATCAGGTTCATTATCGATATTGCAAGAAGCCACATTACTGGCTTCACCATTTTCAATATCTTCATTAATCTCCTCTCGAAAATCTGTGATGGCAGACCAACTGCTCAGTCTTGAAGCCATGCTCACGAACCTTCAAAACAGCCTCACTACTATGTAGCAAAGGGCTAACCAAACTTATGCTTCCATGCCCGCTTGAATGATTTGATCATCACTCAACTTCCACCAGAACCCAAAGAGGAAGGTGTAAACTCGGAGGATGAGGATATCCATGTGGAGTTTGTTTTGGTTTTGGATCCAAATTGTGAAGGGCGCCTCATTATTCAGCGCTTAGCTAGAGAGGCTCATATGCCTGTCCCATACCCAAATCTTGTGGGTGGAGGACCTGTTAAGAACCCTGAAATGGCTGCTCTGATTGCCAAGATGGACAAACTCGAGGAGGCTGTCTCCAAATCTGAAAAACTAGGGGCTGGTGGTTTGGACATGGACCGACTTTGCCTTTATCCTAATGCAAGGCTCCCCGAGAGGTTTAGGATGCCTAACTTTGTCATATTTGATTGGAGTGGTGATCCGAATACTTATCTTTTGGGCTATCATGCTGCCATGAAGCTTCTATGAATGGAAAGTGAGGCCATGTCTCAACTTTTCCATCAAACCCTCTCTAGGCCTACCTTTCATTAGTTTCTATCACTTGACATCTCCAAAAGAAGGACTTAGGAAGACATAGGGGCTGCCTTTATCTCACAGTATAGCTACAACTCTCAACTCGAGAGTTGGAGTCTACAAAAAAGGAAACAAATGAGTCCTTTGCTGGTTTTATCAATAGGTGGAGGAGCAAGGCCGCTTTAATGACTGATCGCCCGAGCAAGAGGGAACAGATTCGCACCCAAAACCTGCAACCCAACTATGCCAAGAATCTCGTGCTGGTTCAAGCATCTGCCAACTTTGAGACTTTCTTCAAGTCTAGTTTGGCCATTGAAACGGAGCTACAAAAAGGAGTTCTGCCAAGAGGAGAATCCTCTTCTTCCTCTACTCAAAAAGCTAAGCCGAAGGCTTACTCTGGAAATAGTAGCACATTGTTTGGCGGTAGCAATTACGCCTATGTGGCTACAAGTGGGGACAACACTACTGCTTCCCCTAATCATGTTGCCACCATCAATCAGGTTCAAAGCAGTCAAAGCTTCCGACCCCAAACTCAACCTTGGAGTTTCTCTGTCTTCGAGGCACCTCTGTCCGTAGTGATAGAAAAACTCGTCAAATCTGGGTATCTTAAACCTTTGACCCCAACTCCTGCACCCAAAGTCCTACCTGTCGGTTACAAGCCTAACATCTTCTATGCCTTCCACCAAATGCCTGGCCACCCCACTGACGCGTGCTATTGTCTTCGAAATGAGATCCAAGATCTCATTGATGATGGCATTATTCAAATTCCACCCTCATCAAAGCCCAATGTCATCTCCAACTCCCTACCTCAACATGGTTCCAAACCCCACATTAACCATATATCTATCATCTCCACTCAAATCAACCCTAGCTCCACCATATTCAACCCTAGCTACTATATCATCCCAAAAACTCAACCCAAACTGATTGTGTCTATCATGTCTGAACCCGACATTGGCATGTTGGCCATAGGTTGCGTAATAGAATATGGGGCTGAAAGCTAGAAAGCACTAGTTAAGCATCGGGTTGATCAAGCAAAGGAGCAGACTGACTAGCTGAGGTCCATTGATCAGGGGAGCACCGAGTAAGTTTGGTCGAAGAAGCTGAGAAAGCTAAAGTGATGTTGCTTGGGCCTAATATCCTCTAGATTCAACCTCTCTGTGAGAGAGCCTAGGGTAACTATAAAAGTTGCATTTTCAAGTCACGTCTATTTTGCATTTACACTTTTGAGTCTGAGTCTGACACAGTGGCTGTCAAGTCATCTAAGTCTAGTTCTAACTCGGAGTTTGTACCTCTTGTCCCTCCATGTCATAGCTTCTATTTTTAATTCGAGTCTTTTGCTGTACTTAGCAACCCCAAAGGGCTTTCTTTTTGAATGAACTCTTGCTTCTAAATACTTCGCTGGCTTTTATTTAATCTGTGTCGACCTTGACGATGAAGGGATAGATTGTGATGGGAATGTTCCCAAGGAAATGTGTTCCATCACCGAAAGGGAAGACAAAATGCATGCTCAGCCTATTAAAAGAAGTAGTTTCAATATACTTGAAAGATGAGGTAGACCCCCGAATAGTTCAATTTGGTTCAACGCTGTCCCCAGAGGAGCATTGCGCCCGATTAGATAGGCTTGAAGAGTTCATCAACGACTTGGCATGGTCTCTCAAAGACACGCCTAGAATTGATCCTAAGATAACGAAGCATCAAATCCCCTACTACCAGATGACAAGCCATGATAGGCAAAGCAAAAGCTTAGAAGGCTTCAGGCCTTATGCCGTGTTCAAGGCAGCAACAGCGGTGTTCCACCAAAGCACAAATTAGAAAGTTTAAGAATGGCTCGGACCAAGGAGTTTCAGTCGAAATGCTCTGGATCCTTCATTATCAATGCCATTTTATCTGGGGCTGCGGCCAAAGATCATCGACCTTGATGACGACAATTCAATACCTTGGTCAACCTAGATTAATACAAGTGTTACTTTTTCCTGAGAGAAGCTCGTTGGGCTAAAAACTCCAAGAATGGGCAATTTCAAGCAAAAGTTAGAACAAGCCTGCAAGATCGGAAACCTATGAAGGCAGTCTAGGCAAAAGTAAATAGGCAATGTTTAAAAGCTCGCTAGACCAAAGACCCGAATGGGTGATACTAAGCAAAAGTTAGGGCATAAAAGGAGAGGCAAAACACACAAGTGAACCATAACCTGAACTACATTTTGACCTAATTCCCCAGAATGGGATACGTAGGCAGTCTCTTTTCGAGAGTCGGTCACAATCTATCAACTAGATCACAGGTTTACGGCTTTGGTGCACAACGATGGTCGCCTGAACTATGTTTTGACAACCCCTCCCTGAGGTTCAGTCACAATCTGTCAATTTGATCCAAGGCTTTGGTGCATTGCCGTGGTCGACAAGAAGTCAAGTTTCATCTATTCAAAAGGGGGGAAAACCTTTCATCTTTCAATCTTATTTCAAACTACTACTTCAATTACAAAACTGAGCAAAAGCCTTCAAAATATTTGAAGCATCAAAAACATAACGAAATGCTTGCGCAGGCTAAACGGCTCACGACTTATTTTTAGTTCAACAAAGTCTGGTGAGAGCAGCTACAACGGACTTGTAGTCACGCGCTCTAGTTTGAGGTTCACGTGCGTTGGTTCAAAGTGATGTGCGTTGGTCTCAAACCTGCGCGCACTTCTTCAATTCCTACAGCAAACAGTAACAGTCCGCTTCTGCCTTTGAGTCCGATTCAAGGGGCTTTTGCCAAGTTTTGTCATGACATGCAAGTCATATGGACATAATGTGACTGCACGGGAGGGTCAGCTTTAGTCCAAGCCTATAAGAGTCATCATTTGCGTCTTTCATCCATCTTTGCGACATTTTTCCAGTTTGTCAATCCATTGTCACATCGACGTGCTTTTCTCGGTTCCGTTTGTTCGTACAGGTAATTATACATTTATTTTGACCTCATGCAAGCATCAATTTCACCTGTCAAGTTGAGTTTTGGCTCACTAACGCCCAAAATTTCATTATTTTCCATGTTTCTAAGGGTCCGCGTCTCATCCTAGGGCTCTTTATCCGTTTTCGTCCAAGCTAGGCAAATTTGTACATGTGCACATGTCTGTTTGTCGATTCAGTTCACTTGTCAATGCAAATTAGATATTAGTGGATGAAAATTGTAACTTTTACATTGCTACCCTAGCATCTGTAATCCACAAGCAGTGGAATCTTGTGAGCGGCAAAGCCAACATCGAAGAAAGGGCACGTCGGCCCAAGGCCAAGCAAAGCATATCTATAGGACACATCTACCCAAGCATCAAAGAAAGGGCACGCAGGCCCAATACCACTGCTAAATGTCAACTGGGGCACGTCGGCCCGCTTAATGTCTATCTATCTGGGTGCGCAACTCGAAAGCAAAAGACAGTAAAGTAATGGGGCTCAGTGATAGTTCTTAGGTGTCGTTGTCCTCCTAGGAGCCACCCTTAGCTAGGGTCTGTATTTTCAGTTTGTGCATCATATATACATCATTGCATATTATGTATATCAAATGTTGAAAGCAGGAAGGTGGCCCGAATAATTGCCATCATGTCTTTGTTTGCCAAATGGTGCGATGCAATCTCTTATGGTTTTGTTCTCGTTGATAAGTGGATGCGAAGAATCCTCCCTAATCCTCAATTTATTTGCCGAAGGGTGCGATGAAATCTCTTATAGTATTTGTTCTCATTGGTCAGCGAATGCGAAGAAATCTCCCTAATCCTCGATTTGCTTGCCGAAGGGTGCAATGCAATCTCCTGTGGTATTTGTTCTCGTTGGTCAGCTGATGCGAAGAAATCTCCCTAATCCTCGATTTGTTTGCTGAAGGGTGCGATGCAATCTCTTGCGGTGCTATTCTATTTGTTTAGCGGAGGCAATGGAAATCTCCCTAATCCTCGATTGGTTTGCCGAAGGATGAGTGAAATCTCTTTTGGTATTTTTCTCTTACTCCCAGCAGGATGCGATGAAAGCTCTTGCGAAACCGATCCAATAATAGTCCACTTGTCTCGTTCTGCTCAATCCACAACAACAATCAGAATATCGTCTAATGGTCCATCCGTCTGCAACTAATTATTCCCCTGGAGAGTCCGCCTTGGCCCGCCCCGAGCAACTACCTCTTTTTCAATCTAGCCTCAAGCGCATCTTCCAACAGCCTTATTACTCTGTCTCGGATGGTCTTTGATAAAGAGATTGGCTCTGATTCCCAACAGATGGAATTTAACCTACCTGATGCGACCTACCCATGTTTGTTGAAATTGTTTGTGCCAAGGATAGATTGATCCATTGCAATGACAGCCTGTCCCGTCCAGCAACAACGGCCTATCTAATCTAAATCTACAATGACAGCCTACTCTGTCCAAATTCGACCAACAAGCAGCGATTCACTCGTCGACTTCTACTTCCATCCCCAACAATGGATTGCCCGTCCATTCCTCCAATCAGGTTCCTTACGTTTACATGTCTACTTTGCTAGCATGCTCTGTTCTAGATAGCCTAGAGGGGTGTCTAGAAATCTTTGACATTACTTGTACCAAGTCGATAGTGCTCCAAGTTCCGTCAAAGAGGGGCTACTATAGACACCCCAATCTGGACTCTCCAAATTAGTTTACTTTCAGTCTTTGATTCTCCGATGATGAAACGGATCAAAAACACCTCGGGAATGATAGTATGTTCAAGCTTTGAGTGTTTAAACAAAACCCTTAAACCTCCCCAGAGCCCTATTGGCATGTGTTGGTCTAAAACCAGCGTGCGCGAGTCAAACTACCAGGTGTTGGTCAACAATTAAAGCTTGACCGTTGACCCATGCGCGGGTTGATTTGGCTCGCGCGCGCCAGTCTTAACCTGTCCACATCACCTTTATTTCACCTTTTCCCCTCATCCAATGAGAGGAAAGCCTTCAAAGAGAAGCAAAGCCAGCCCTTTGACTGGTTGAACTCCTCTCTCTCACTCTATATATACACCTGATTGTTTCTCTTGCAAAAGGTTACAAAAGATTCATACGTCAAAAGGGTTACAAAAATACACACACCTTGGGTTAACACATTTAGCTACCAACTTTGCCTTCTTCTTTGCAAACCAAAGAGATACAAAGGTACTCAAGAACATAGCTTGTTCTTCATCCTCAAACACCTTAGACACCTCAAACAACCTCAAAGCTCAAACATGCATTCAAAACCTAGAATCAAAGGTATAGCAGGGTCAAGGCTAGTGATCAATACCAGTCCTGGCCTTAAAGCTTGCACGGTTTCAAAAATCGTAGTGATAAGCACCAGCGTACACCAGTCCATAGCTCGCACAGGCCACTATGTGGCTGCGCGTGCAGGTCCGCGTGGCGATTGGTGTCTTGATGTTTTATGTTCTTCTTTCCATACACATCACTGCAAGCATGCTAAAAACTAGTTTACTGCTTTCCTTAATTAAAATTGCTAGTTTTTAGTTAATATTCAATTTTACAACTATGGAGTACCCTTGGGATCATTCTGGACATGTTCCAGAACCCAGAAACATGTAAAACCGAACACTGGTTTACAGGCTCAAACCCGCGCGCGCCTGTTTATTACCCGCATGCACAGGTCGACCTCTAGCCAGTGAAGGGCCCTTGCATGGGTAACTTGGCCTTAGGCCACTGTTTTGTTTCCACTCTATTTATGGGGTGTTTTGTTAATTTATAGGGCTTTTCAGCCTTTAAACTGTATATTGCAACTGCCTATATACTATTTAGTTTGTCCTAGATGTACACTGATCATTTCTAAAGCCCAGAGGATTGAGAATAAGAGCTATGGACTTAAGCTTACTGGCGCGCACAGATTTGGTCAGCATGCAGTGACTTAATCAGTGCATGCTAGTTTCTTCCTGTGCACATCTCTCCAAAACATTGGCCTTACAGTCTGTTTAAACTCGCACAGGAGTCTATTTTCATCCTATACTAACTGTTTCAAGCATGCCATCTATCACATCTTGCAAACCATGTTACAGTCTTAATCTCCATTAAACTATTTCCCACCCCCAAATGGCTAATGAATTGATTAATTCTAACAAAACTGCAAATATTTTCGCAAATGCCTAAGTAAAGACCGATCTCCAGATTGGGCGAGAGGGGTGCCTTAAAACCCTTTCCCTCTCGTAACCTGGCTCCCGAACCTAGATATGATTATGACAGACTCACTACGCCAAATATTGCTTTTACCGGCGGTATTATTACCGGCGGTAAAAAAACTGCCGTTAAAAGCTATTTTTACCGGCATTAGTAAAACCGCCGGGAATAACTACCTAAAACGGCGGTTTTTTTTAAAATGCTGTTTTTACGAACTTTTACCGGCGGTTTTTTAAAATACCGCCGGAAATAATAGAATATACGGGTTTTTTAATACCGGCGGTTTATTACCGCCGTTTATAATAATACCGACCCGTATAATATAAATATTATTATTTATCCAATATGACGTGATATGCGACTCAGCCCAGTTGGTAGCACCCGCGCTATAGGATCCGGAGGTCCCGGGTTCGATTCCTGGGAGAGCAAAAAAAATTAACCACCGATTTTATTGCCGGCGGTTCTTTACCGCCGTTTTTAGTATTACCGGCGGTTTTCTAATGCCGCTTTTGTTTTTCCGACAATTGTATTCCCGGCGGTTTATTTCCGGCAGTATTTGAACTATTACCGGCGGTTTTGAGTATTACCGGCGGTTTTGGGACTATTAACAGCAGTCTTCTCATGCCGCTAATACTAAAATTTGGCGTAGTGACTGGTGCCTTCACCTTTTCAAATCAAAATAGCGCAGCAAGCATTTTCAAGTGCGGCTCCTTGGGTGTCGGACCTTCAAACCCAAGTGACGACTCTGCATTTAGCGCTCACCTGCCAGTGCTCCTCGATCCATCTTACGTTTTTAGGGCACGTTGCCCACACCGTCATTGATTTCAAGAATTCCTTAGCATAGAGAATTCTACCGCAAGGGTTCGTCCCACGTTCAATCCTTACTGCGAATTTTTTTTTCAAACTCAACTTTTACTGCGAGGTTCCGTCCCATCTATTTTCTTGCATTACAGCACTATCATGAATGTAGTTTTTTTTTTATTTACATTTGCTCCAATGAATTACGCAAGTCTGATCCCTACAACGAGGTACGTAGGCAGCTCCTCGAATGCGACCTCATGCTTACAAATGTTTACTTAATTTCTATTTGGTCTAAGGGTTTTAAGGATGCTCTATTGGGGTGTCCTGATCTTTGACGCATACTCGTATCCCACCGTGGCACCCGAGTAGTCGCCAAAGAGGGGCAACTGTAGACACCCCAAATTGAGACTCCCCGAATTACCTTAGATCTCCAATGATGACATGGGACAGAACCATAAATTTGAAGGCTTGATCAATGACTTTTGAGCATCCCAGAACCTAAACCCATCAACTGCTTAGCACAGCACAAAGCACCAACTGTCTAACACAAAAGAGTCCAACAGACTCTCCAGCGCTGGACACTAACTCCTTAGCGCTGGGAATCATTTTCTATTACTGACAGCTCTAATTGCTTCGAGAATCTCATTATGACCCTACAAAGCATCTAGCCGACCCTAAGCCTGCACAGATGTCCCCCTTCCGTTTTTCCCTATAAATAGAGGTGTCTAAAGCCATGTTCAAGGACTCCACTCCACAATACAATATACAATATACAATATACAATATACAATATACAATATACAATATACGATACACCTCCCCTCATCCTTGAAACTCCTTTCTCTCTCTAGAATATATACATATTTTGGGTTTTCTTCATATATACTTGAAGAAAAATCTGAAATATCTTAGATTTAAAGAGAAAAATTTCATTTTCATCCCAAAAATCTCTATTTCTGCAACACTCCACTATAATAAATCTTTTTTGTCATCCATCAACTCCAAACGACCTTCAAATCATCCAAACCGAAGCTCCAAGTCTCGTCCAAGCATTCAAAAGGTAGTAAACTACCTGCATTTCTGGTATATGTTCATCTAAGGAAACCAAGATCCTAAAGCAGAGATACAAACAGGTTAACGCGATCATGGGCTTTTGCTAAAAAAAATGTAGTCGCATGTCCGTTGCACTGGGAAGTTACTCCCCAGCGCTGAGCACTCTTCTCTTAGACTTGCTGATTATTTCAATATCAGTAGAGTCCAAGGGCTTGACGTCCATCTCTAGCCTTTATTATTTGTTTTCAATACTTTTTAATATTGCCTTTTTACTGTACCATCTAAAAATACCTCAAAATATTCTCAAAAAGTTATTATTCATGCATTTTACTAATTAATCCACTATTTGGATAAAAAATAAAACATTTTCGAAAACTAATCTGGACGACTACTTTGCGCTGGGCACTGAGACCCCAGCTGAGTTACCCCGGAAAGTGTTTTGTGCTGGGCACTATGACCCCAGCACAAAGGAGTTTTCCCCCATCGTCTGCAGAATTTCGATAGTTTGCATTCATTTCACTTATAACATGTAACTTGCTGTTCTATTTCACTCTTGTACATACTGTACACCCTAGCATACGCCTACACCACACATTCAACTTGCTATGTATTTAAAAAGTTAAAATATAAGCATTTTTCAAAATCCCACAAATATTTAGTAGAGACCGATTAAGCGAGAAGGGTGCCGAATAAAAACCTTCCCTCTTCGTAACTTGGCTTCCGAATCCAAAATCTCTGGTTTATTTTCAAACTTGAATATCATTTTCAAGTTCTAGGTTTCTTGGGTGGCAAACTATTTTACAAAAACCTGGGTGGCGACTCTTCTATTTCGATAAACCCAAAAACGAGCATGGGGTCTCCCCGATAGGCCTTGGGCTTGGTAGCCCACAGTGGCGACTCTGCTATGGAGTTGAGAGCCAAACTTGAATAATCGGTGAATTTATTTTTTGGCGACGAAAAAAATTTGTCGCCAAAAGGAATATTCGCCAATTGATTAAACAATTAAACAATTGGCGAAAAATCATTTGGCGAATGTTTAACTTTTGGCAACAAATTTTTTCGTAGCCAAAAAGAATGATCGGCGACGAATTTATTTTTTTTTGTCGCTGAGCTCTTTTGCCACCAACCTTCGCCGACGAATTCAGGCGACGAATTTTTTCGTCGCCAATTTATTTGGTGACAAAATTAACCCTTTGACAACGAAAATTTTTCGTCAACAATTACATGTTTTCTTGTAGTGAAAAATGAATTGGATATATACAACTAATTGGTGTAATTTTTTTTGAAAGGCAAAAAATTTATTAATCTTTGAAAATATATTACAAAGATTAAAAGGATTCAATTCAGCTTCAAGCTGAAGAAGAGAAAACTCACAAATGGGAAACACAGCAATCTTAAGCCAATACGGAACTAATTGGTGTAATTGCTTACCCCAAAAACAAAAACTAATTGGTGTAATAGTTGATCTAACAAAAACTAATGGTGTAATTGCACTTTCATATTACATTTTCCTACTATTTACCTTGATACGTTAACAAAAAGAGTGTGAGTGAGTTAGAGAATTAATTTAGAAGCAAACTTCACACATAATTCAGACGGAGAAGAAGGTCTAGAATCTACAATACTACCGCTAAAGATGCGCGCTCCAATGAAGGTAAATAATTAGAAATCAATTTGCCGCCAAAGCCGTGCAGTCTTGTCGGAAGTAAATCAATTTGCATGTTCCTAATGTCGTGAGAGGTGGTGAATAGCAAATCAATTTGTCTATTTCATAGGAGTTGTCAACCCTCTTTGAATGCAATGAACGTAAACACTATTAAAAGGAAATCAACTTTAAAAGTAAGGTGTATATTTTCACTATGAGGTAAACATGTAACTTCCTCTTTTTTCTTTCTTTTTCTGAAAGGGGTAAAAAGAAGAAGACGTGGTGTAACTTCCTCTTTAATGTCAAGCCCAAACTTAATGAAATCTATTTTCTGATGGATTTAAAAGTGGTACTCCATAAACAAGTAATTTTTTGTTTAGGGTGGATGCTACAAACCCTATAAAATAGAATTTTCGCACATAGCATTTTAGTAAAAGAACCAAAATTTTCTGTATAATCGGCTTACCTTCGAAAAGTAACAGCCACATATATTTATATTTATAGGGAAATTTTCAAAAAAATCGCTGAACTTACATCGCAATGTCCCATAAGCCTTCAAATTTCAGTTAATATCAATTTAACCTCCAATATTTACCAAAAATTTTCAATTATGCCTTCACCGTTAGTTTCCGTCAAATTCCAAACAAAGAAGGGTGACATGTCTCTCCCCCTCCCTTTAGGTTTAATTTTTGCTCTTTACCCCATTGGTTACACCAGTTGGGAGGGAAAAATTCCCGCAACTTTTTTCACTTATTTTGTTTTGTCTTTATTTGAATCAAAAAGTCAAAAAAATTTGACATAAAACGAATAAACGCGAAAAAAATTCAAATAAGGACAAAAATAAACTTTTTGTAAAAGTCTTAGTGGAATAAAATAACATAAACTTGTAATGCTACCAATATCGAGATTCTTAATCTATTTTCTTTTAAGATTTTTTTTTTCTAATTTTTTCTAATTCCAACATGTAAAAATGTCCATACCACTATAAGATTCCCTAATCCCATTGATACCCATCTTAAAGACCTCGTTCGTTTAAGAATTTTGAATTTTAATCATTATCCTATTTTTCTTCAATTATTACTCTTATTTTTCTCTCATCTCTCTCTAATCATTACTCATATTTTCAATTATTACTCTATTTAATTTATTTCTACACTCATTTCCTATAAATCTATAATCTCAAAACGAACGAGGTCTTTAAAATTATCTAGTGTGAAAATGCTTTTATTAAAGAAATAAAAATGATTGCCTTGTTCGTTTTCCTTTTTGAAAAAAAAAATTTAACTCAAAAAATACTTATTAACTCTACTTTCAATCATTATTTTTATTTCTCTTTTCACTGATTATTCCTATTTTCAATTATTACTCTCATAAAAAAATTCTTATAAATTTTTCAAAAACTCATCCAAACACAATAGATAATTTTTTGGTCTGCGAAGGGAAAAAATCATTTCTTTTACTGTATCATTTTATCAAGGAAAGTGAAGTGTGTGAAGTGTAACATCGGGTCGGGCACAACAAACTGCTGATTAGACAAAGCACAAAAGTGGGGGCATTGAAGCAAGCAAAGGTGCATATGGTGTACGTAGTTGGGCCATACCAGAGAAACAAATTACTGTAAAACTCTGATTGGAAAGCAAAAGGTAAATTTATTGCCAGTTTGCAGATTACTTACGTCAACATGCACCCACCTGTTAATGGGCCTTCATCCGTACATTTCTGACGTGGATCCTCAAACACTCTCCTCTCCCTTCCCCCAAATTTTTGAGAACCAGTAATAATTATTCAATTACAAATACTTACTCCCTCCGTTTTATATCGAGAATTCATTATGAAAGATTGTGTTATTTTTTAAATTAAAAAGTCAACTACTTGTGTACAATTTTTTGAATTTTTTCGCACCAAATTAAAGTACTAATCTTTAAAATTAAAAAGCCAACTACTTTTGTGTATAATTTTTTGAATTTTTCGCACCAAATTAAAGTACTAATCTTTTAAATTAAAAAGTCAACTACTTTTGTGTATGATTTTTTGAATTTTTTCGCATCAAATTAAAGTACTAATCAAGATCTTTAATACGGTGCAAAAAAATTAGAAAAATTATGCACGGAAGTAGTTAATTTTTTGATTTGAAAAGAGATAAGAGAGAGAAAATGGGATTGTCATTATGGAACGAAAGGAGCACATACACTTTTTTTTATCTCTCTGTCTTTCCTTTGGATGGTGATGATGGTGGAAAAAGGATGAGATAAAAAATGGGAGTCTATCATTTCTCCTATTTTTGGCGACCCTAATCTTGTTATACTATTTTTTTTTTTTTTGAAATTTGATAAGGGGAAGAGCCAGTCAAATTTTATCTTTGTACATTTTTCACCAAAATATTCAATTTAAATGAGTGATTTGGCTAAAAATTACTAAAACCTTTCTTCCTTCTTTTTCTTATAAAATCCTTCGATCCAGAAGAACTGTAATCTTTGAATATTTCAACCATACATACGTTGATCGGATACCGATCAATATATTATGGGATAACATTTATTATCTAAAAATATCCACCGTACACTCAGTCACTCAGGATGAAATCCATTTTTTTCAAGATATATATACTAATATAAGTGATCCAAATGTTCTATTTTAATGATAAAAAAAAATGGTTCTATTTTGGTATCCTAATTTCTCCTGCAGTTTTAAAGTACTTGACGAATTCTAAAAAAGAAACGGCTCTGATCAATCATCTATTTGGACCCGAAATGGTCCAAAAAATTGAGAAACTAGATGGGTCCGATTCCTCCCAGACTTGAGAAGTTATTTTTTTTTATCCGGAATTGAGAAGATCTAGACCCCTTTTTAAAAGAAGAGTTCAATCATAAATGTAATCCCGGACACATGCAGACATGACCACGTGCGTCAAGTGAGTCACAGCTAGGCCCACAAACGAATCGAGTTGTTCGCAAACAGTTCATAACTCGGTTCGTTAAGGCTCGTTTAGTGATCGAGTTGAGGATAAACTCGAGTTTTGTGCTCATTTACTAAACGAGTCAAGCTTTTACCAAACAAATCGAGCTCGACATTGAAAAGTTCAGCTCGTTTGTGTAGGATCTACTCATTTAAAGAGGCTTAGGTCCTGTTCCAGATTCTCAACTTAAAAAATAAAGATCTATTTTCAAATTTAAAAATAATAAGTTTACAAAAATAATTTTTCAATTTTTTCTGCATAGTTTGATAAATCTCATTGAGATGTATCAAACCAAATTCATATTGCATATTTTTTTATTTCAATAAATCTATTATTTTTAAGCTTGAACAGGCCTTACAAGTAATTTAGCTAGGCTTGAGTCGTATATAACTGAGATGAGTTTAAGCTCGAATTTCAGGCTCATTTAGTAAACAGGTCAAGCTCGAACACTGCGAAACTTGACTCGACTCGTTTACACCCCTAGTCACAACTTTAAAACATTAACCGTTTTGCTAACAATAGACCACTGAGCAGTACTAGGTCTGTCGAGTGGATCAGGCGATCGGACGGCGGGGGGGGTGGTTTAAGCTCGATGTATTATTGGGGCGATGAGTTTTGGCGGAGGGATTGGGCCCATTGGGGGATTGATTTGGTGAAGCGGTCTGGGATGGGTGGAGAGGTGGAGGAGAGAGAGTGAGTGAGGACGAAGAAGAAAGGATGAGATATTGGTGTGTGCTCTCTGTTGAGTATTGGAATTGCTTCTTCTTTTTTGCTAGGTATTGGAATTGCTTCTGGAATTGAAAAAAAATGAACAGTGCTTCATAGGGTTTTTTAAAGTAAAGTTCAGATCGGATTGTTAACGGATTAAAACCGACACAATTCGAATCCGAAAACTTTGATCCGAATCCGATAATGTTGATCTATAATCCGATAATAAAAATCGGATTAAATAGCTAAAATTGTGTTGTAAATCCACAATGGCATAATCAAACCAAAATTTCTGAAGTTAATAATTTTTGTCCAAAATATAGCTCACAATGGTATAATCAAATTTAGCAATCTCTTAACCAATAACCAAATTTTGGTCTTTAGATAATCAAAATTAGCAATTTTTTTTTTTTGAATAATCAAATTTAATAGGGAATATACACTCTCTTTCCTTTCTCTCTCCTTCTATCACTATCAATGGAACCATTCACTTACATTTATTTTCAACTCTTTCTATTAGAAATGAATTTTTGATTATGAATTATTGTGGACCTCAATATTATTGTGTAGTTTGGTGCACAAACAAGTCTACAGTCACAAACAAACATACAACACTATTTCAACCGACCGTCTATGTTTTGGACACTCTGAATTTAAATCTTTTCCGAAAAGTTTTATTAAAATTCGAACCGTCTAAAACAGACGGACGGTTGAGATGATGCATGACAGGGATGCTGCAGGCCCATCATGCACAATTTCAACCGTCCGTCTGTGTTTTGGACAATTCGGATTTAAATAAAACTTAAATTCTTCCCCGAAAAATTTTTATTTAAATTCTGACAATCCAAAACAAAAATGGACGGCTGAGATTGTGCACAGCAGGTACCATACTGCACAACAGGCTCCTTGCGTTGCAACACTTACACACACACATTCACAAGGCATGGGGGGCCCACACTTACAATACACCTCCTCTTTGTGTGTGAGGCCCACATCTTTGTTTGAGTATTTGTGTATTTGTGGTTCTAAACTTTTTGTTCGTGCAAATTCAAATAGCATTTAATTTTGACAAAAATTTAAATAATCCCGATCAAGTCCACACCTTTTACGGTCAAGACCGTCTGCACCTCTCCTTTTCTGATCGAATTTCGATGATCTGCGCTACTCAATGTATGAGAACGTGATTTTAAGGGTACCCGTGAGAAATCGGCCAAAAAAAACACCAAAAAGTGCTTGACTTGAGCAATTTTTATTGAACCGTTCAATAAAAACTTGTTCAGATGAAACCCTCTCCAATCATTTTTTTGCCAATTTCTCGCGGGTACCCTTAAAATCACGTTTATATATCTATATATACACACACAAAATTGAACAAAACAATTTCATCACTATAGTGATCTGTATACTGGAGGTGTTGTCTGGGTATCTGAATTCCACCAAAAGCCCTATTTTGATGGTTCGAATAGTTTACTTTCAAGCATCTATCTATTCATTGTGTGTGATTTAAAAAAAAGAAAGAAAGAAAGAAATTGTCTCATAACATTTGTGTATCAATCACAAGTTTATGTCCAAAATCTTGCCTCGAGTCTATTTTTTCGTAAGACGTGTTAAGGAATTGTGGTTTTAAAATATAAAAGAAATTAATTTATTGCATGTATAACTTACCCAAAATTTTTAAAAACTAAACAATTCGAATTATCAGAATTAGAGCAATTCGATTTATTAGAGTTAGAGCCTTTCTAGTACTCACAAGCCTAGATAACATAAGAGAACCTATGATCTCCTTTTGTGAACTCATCTCAGGGAGGCATATGCATCCCCACTTTTTGTTTCCAATTTCTTAATTACAATAATTAAGTTAAAGCTACCTTATCTGAAAATGCCTTAATTATTTATTAAGTAGTACTACTTAAAGCAAACTAGTGTGAACGAATAATGTCACCAGATTAAAGAAATGGTATTTCCAGCTTTTCAGTTGGCAAAAACAAAAGAAATGACGGTTAAGTATGAACCAATCTCTTTTAATAATGCCTAATTACATATTGAACATTATTAGTATTACTAGTGTTTATCCGTACCTAAAGGCACGGCGCAACATGAGATCTAATTAGTGGCAATTATACAATTAATATTGTTTGAAAGGGAGAGCCGTAGGATTAATTGAGCAAATCAATTGTTAGAATTTATAAAGAGATAAAATTCAAAAACTCTTCTTCCTTACTATGTAGATATAGGGATTTAAATTAATTTACTGATTCACAGAGGGATTTAAATTAAACAAATTGTAATAATTGATAAAGGGATACAGTGGTAAATGCCAAATGGAGATTGAGTGGGCAACCGCGGTTTACATATAGGGTTTGTAATTGCTTCGCTTGTTTAGGTCTCGAATGGTATATGATTATTGCGGGTCGGGTTGGGGTTCAGATGTCATCCCACATTACCTTGCCTATAAGAGAGAGAGAGAGAGAGAGATATTAGATATAGATATGTGCGTTTGACAGTATTTGACCACGAACCAAAACTAGGACACTTGTAGTGAATTTGTTGGAGGCTTTATTTTGTGGTGGTCCTTGCACCATAAAATTAAAATAGGAGCTAATTTGTACGTAGATAGAGTCATCCGTATAAATCTAATGTTCAAAACATCTAAAGTATTTGTTTATTAAGAGTAGGGTACTGTATTTATTATATATATGCCCGACCCAAGGCAAACAAAACAACCTAGTACCACTTGGGACACACCTGCGTTAGATTCCACAATCCTAGATTTAGAGTATTTCAAAGATTAGTAGATTATTAATGGCCAGTTGGCTGAATGTACAGTTGGCCATCCTTGTTTACTCTCGATCAACTGTCACGGAATTCATTTTTTCCTTTTTTTTTTTTTTTCTTTCCCTGGGAACCTTTTCCTTTGACTGTTAATATTGTCTTTGTTATGGGGCTAGTTTTTGGATCGTAGTTTATAATGTTTTGTCCAATTGTTGCAGACTCTTACATAATTGTTGATGTAATATCACGTACGTATATTTCTCCTGTCGTTGGACCCCCAAAAAAATAGGCCAGCTGGCTTTAATTTGCCTATGTAATGTGGATATGTGTTGTTTGATCCACCCATATGGTGTTTAAACACGGAAACAGGATGGGTGTTGTGCAGGGGGTGCACAACACACAATCCGAACCGTCAATTTGGTAATTCAACGATCTAGATTTAAAACTCGGTAATTAATGACTCGGATGTCATACTATGGAGATGAGATCTAGATTGTGGAACAAACAGTTCTGATGGTGCACAACACCATAGGTAAAAAACAAATTTCTATAACGTTCAAAAAAAAAAAAACATACTATAAAGTAGGAGGTGAACTATGAGAAATGTTATTGGCATTCCAAAAATTGAAGCAGGCACTCTCAAAAACAAAGGAAAGTGGCTTTGGAGTTACACTGATTTTGGAGTGCCTGTATCAATTTTTAGAGTGTCAATATCATTTCCCATGAACTATTCACATGTTGTTGTTTGTTTTTTGTTTTTTTTCATTTATTACTTTTTCCCTCATCTTTTAGCCTCATTAATTTATCAACTTAAAAATCGTGAGTTCCTTAATCTCATGACGCACTTGTCCATGCAGATGGCTGTGATTTCGGATCCCATGATCTTCGATTTGTGGTCGCTTGCGGTCTTATCCGAGAAGGCTTATTTGTGATTTTGTCGGCCATATATAATCCATGTGCATATGGTTATTATAGTAGGTTTGACAGTCATTTATTACCTGTCAGGGATCCTATAAAGCTGGTGGATTGCACCAATCTGACGTGAACTAACTTCTGAACATTTTGGATTAAAGCATTTTAGCTGGTAAAGTAGTACTTTTTCTTGGTTAATCAACCTAATTAAATAGCACTATAGAGATTAATTAAGCTAAGCCTTTTTCGAAATTGAGGAACTAAAAACGAGTTCCTTATTCCATGCCTTGTGGGACTGGTTTTGGGTTTATCACTGCTGTATTACTTGGGAACCGTGGGTTGATTAACATTAATTAGTGCACATAAGCTGTACTTGATTACACTACAAATTTGATTCTCAGGTTGTAAATTTAAGAACAATACTCCATTATACACACATATGTTGGTGCACGAATCCGAGCAAATGCCTTTGGAACCCTTTGATACAAGTGGACCTCTCGTTTTTTTGTAGAACTCGGGTGAATAAAATGACTCTGAAAATATAATATCTAGATCGCTCCACCAAAATTAGGCTCCGTTTGTTTGGATGTAAAATATTTTCTGATAAAATGTTTTACCTATTATCCGGTATTTGATTGTATAAAAAATGAGAAAAATATTTTACATGTAAAACATTTTCCATCAATTAGATAAAAATGACTTACCCTTAAATCTTCCATAAGTTATTTTCCGAAATGAACCCGCTGCCTTCTACTGCAATTCTCACTGCTCAGTTTCCTCAATCGTTAGTCCTAAGGCATGTTCAATTTCAATAATTTCATATCTCTCGACCGTTTAAACTCTTCATCTCCCTCTCTACACTTTTTTGTTGATTTCTAAAAATATTTTTAAGTGCCAACCAAACACCGAAAAATAAAAAGTTTGAAATTTGTTTTCTGAAAAAATATTTTACATGGAAAACATTTTACATCAAAACAAACGGAGCCTTAACGTGCACAAACTTTTTCTTCTCACTCTCTAAGAGTTTCGGTGCTTAGGGTTTCCCTGGGGAGCTCCAACGTTGACAAAGCCAATCGTCGACAGAGCGGCCTGTCTATGTGCTCCTTTGCCCGACTTTGTCCGATCTTCCTCACCGTGTGCTCTTCTTTTTGATCGTCCTGTAGTTCCATCGACGTTGTTAGGTCGGTCCCGTTCTTATCGTTCTGGGTGTCGCATGGGTTCGCACCCTTACGAGGGCATAATTTCTTCGGATAGAGGTAGTAGTTGGTGGTGCTATGCGTTGGGTTGAGGTGTGGCTGTTGTGGTGATCAAGGTTCTGTTCCATGGTCTTTGCTGTGTCTCAGCCGCCCTTGTGGCAACGGTGGTGGCGGTACAGAGGGTCTTGATTGGCATTTTTGGGCGGCTGGACTTAATTAGGGGTGTGGATCTGTTATTTACTCATAAGTTTTACTTTAGTTTTTGTTTGTTGGTTTTTTGTTAGTTTTTTTTCCCTACGTGGGACTTTCTCTCACTACTTGTGGGTGTTGTTGTGGTGGATTTTCTGTGCGACTTTTCGAGATTGGGGATGAGTCTTGTCTATGCGAGGTCGAATGTTCGTTTGTGAGTTTAGGTCTCCTTTGTGATTACTTTCCGGACTTTTTACCTCTAGATCCAGAAAATACAAAGTAATTCTCACTAGGTCTCCTTTAATTAATGAAACATTGAAACTCTATGAAAATGCCTAAAATCCTAAACCCTAAAAGTGCCTAAATATAAAGATACTCTATGAAAGTGCCTAAATTCTAAAGTATCCTATAAAAATGCCTAAATCCCTAGGGCATCCTATGAAAGTGCTTAAACTGCTTAAACTCTATAATAGGAAAGTACACTCTAAAACCCCTACGAAAGTGTCAAACCTAAACCCTAGGATTCTATGAAAGGGCCTAAATCTAAACCTAAACCCTAGGGTATCATAAACCCTAAACCCTATAATCCTAGGGTACCATAAGATGGACAGGTTCAGATGAACAGCCCGGGCCCAATCTTGATATATTGGGCTTTCTGGCAGAAAAAAAAAATGGATAGGTTTTGATAATCGGATCATTTGTTTTGGGCCGGTCCAAATTCAAGCATCCAAAGTTTTGTGGATTAAAAAGAACTACTCCTACCTGTTGTGGGCCTTGTGGCTTAAAAAGAAACACAACATGGGAGAAATGAAAGTTCGCCCTGAAACACGTTTCGAGGAAGGAGTAATTTTTTCTTCATACAATTCCTTCTGGCCTGGGAAACAGTTTTTGGTCATTTTACTAGCTTTTCGATTTTGTTCGTAAGAACGACAACTATACAAATGCCAGTGTTTTTAAAATATTTGAATTAAGATACATATTGTCATTTCTAGAAATAGCGGAAAAGTAAAATCTGAGAAACGGAATGAAAATGATAAAAAGTATCCTCGAATAAGAACTTTTTTTGGGTAATACAAGAATTTCCGGATCAACTTGCACGCAGCTTCACACTAAATCCTATGCCCCTCCACCCAATTGGGGAAACAAAAATCGCTAGGCAAGAACTTATCATATTCAATTCATTAATTAATTTTCTAAACATATGTAAAAGCTATTTTGAAGCACAGTACAGGGTAGGCCAATGAAATAATTTCTACCATTGTTTGGTGTCGAGTTTTTTTTTATTTTATTCCCTAAACTATCAATTTGATGATTTTATCCCCTCAACTATCATACTATTACCTACTTAGTCCAATAGATAACGGAAATTAAAAATTTGGACGGAAAATGTCACGTAAGACCCTATTTGGGACCCTGTAAAGTAGATACTTGATTATGAGAGCCTTAGAGATAAAAATTAATTATAACCTTTTAGGATAAAATGATCAAAAAAACCAAGACCTTCGCATCGGTTCAAACAGATTGAAAATTGGAACACTTAATTTTTTTACAAGGTTCATATATTAGAATCTTACATAGCATTTTATAGAGACAAACACATACATTTTTAAAAAAAAGAAAGACTGAGTTCTTTATATAGAATTTAGACTGTTTATATATTAAAAATATGGTTAAAAATTAAACGCTCTAATTTTCAATCCGTGTGAACCGGTGTGAATATCTTATTCTTTTGATCATTTTATGCTAAAAAGTTATAATTATTTTTTCTTTCTACAACTCTCATAATCAAATATATGCTCTAAAGAGTTTCAAATAAAAAATAGATATTTAATTATGATAGCCCTAAAGATAAAAATTAATCATGACTCTTTAGAATAATATGATAAAAAAATAAGATCTTCGCACCGTTCTAAATAAATTGAAAATTCGAGCACTTAATTTTTTAAAAAGGTTTATATACTAAAAAAAATATGGTTACAAAATTAAGTGTTCTAATTTTCAATCATTTGAAACCAATGCAAAGGTCTTATTTTTCTAATCATTTTTATGATAAAAGGTCATAATTAATTTTTATCTTTAAGACTTTCATAATTAATTGTTTGCTCTACACAGTCCCAAACAGGCCTTATAAAGCATTTTCTGTCCAAATTCCTAACTTCCGTCATCTATTGGACTAAATAGGTAACGATATGATAATTAAAGAGATGAAATCGTCAAATTGATAGTTTAGGACAAGTAAAGAAAATGTGCATGGTTTGAGAGATAAAAAAAAAACCTCTTTGTTGAGCTAATCATTTCATTATATACGTATACATACACATGTGACTCTGTAAATCAGCTCCAATGCGAGTGAGATTTGTTACGGTGGTTGAGATATTGCATGGTGGCAATTAATAACGTGAAAGTATTTTACGTATACAATCTGAACACAAACATTTAAGATCGGCGGGTTGGATAACAGTACTCCACATGGCGCAATGGGGTTTGTCCATTTGTCCTAGAGAGGTGACAGTTTCCAAGTGTTGAACCTCTCTAAATTTGAACATCAATTCATCGCAACACATTTGTAGAAAGGTATACTTGGGCCATCACAGTGGTATAATCAAAAGTCAATTATTTTTAAAATTAATAATATTGGTACAAAAAATGGCTCATAATGATATAATCTAACTTAGCAAAATTTAAGTTAACTAGTTAAAATTTGTATACACGCGTGTTTCAATTGGTCTTTTTTTTCTTCTTTTCTTTGCCTACTTTATATCTTTTTCACTTTATCTATAAACTATTTCTCTTTTTTTCCCTCAAAAAAGGAAGTTCATATCTCTCGATCATCTACAATTCAACCCATCATCGCCGGATTAAAGTATTTCACTCTTCTTTCCCGTTTCTATTTTTTTTCCTCCAAAAATATTCATAATATGAGGGAAGAAAGTTACCGATTTTTCCCTAAAATTAAGAGAGAGAATCGATATATTTTTGCAAAAAAGAAAAAACCGTAAATGGAGGGAGTGAATGGTAAGAAACAGAGGGGGAGAGAGAGTGTGAAATTGTAGTATACCCTTATTTTGGTTATGAACTAGAAGTGACCATTGTGAAGTTCAACATTGTTAATCTTAGCAACCTCTTAAGTGAATAATCAAAAGCTGATATGTCAACTTTTGGCTATCATTTTTTTATTATACCACTGTGGATAGCCTTACCCCACCCCTATTAAGACTCGACGGAGCTGTGTACTGCGAAGAACAGGTGGGCCTTCATGCATCATCATTTCGGGGTTAAATAAATGAAAATGATTTTGACACTCCAACTTTTTGTGATGACACTCCAAATTTATCTTTTAGTGTGTCATGCTATGAATAATTTTTACACTAAAAGATAAATTTTTGAGTACCATCATAAAATAATGGAGTGCTAAAATTATTTTCCTAAAATAAAAAATGCCCACCATCGATCTATAGACTATAGGTCCTTGTTTGCTGGCTCATGTACACCACAACACCCGTTATTCATTGTAAACAAGATTCCTCTTCCCATATTTAATGCAAGGAAAATGCTAAAAACAAAAAATATTTCATTGAAATTTGTGAAAATTTGTAGAGAAGGGGAGTTTTGACTTAATAATTGAGCAGCCACATTATTTTGTCCTTCTTCAAAAAATTTCACTTTTATTAGTGTTGCTTTAAATTTTTGTGAATTATTGATTCGTATCTACAATAAGAATCTAAAAAGTAAAAAAATATGAACCTAACAATATTTTTTTTGAATAAGGACAAAATAATTCAAAAAGTCAGTATGTTTTGCATTATTTTTTTCCTTTTCTAAAGATTTTTGTCATAATTTGTTACCAACTCTATCCCAAAATATTTGTTCAGTCTACCCACGAGAACTTAAAAATAACACATCTTTTGCAAAGAAAATTTCAATAAAAATTAAACTATTTACTCCACTAGATATGAGTTCTTTTAATTTATGAAAAAAGATAGAACTATGAATTTTTTTTTAAGTCTACATTTTGCAGACTTGACAAACATTTTGGGAAGGAAGAAATACTTTTTAAATTTCTCTCGTTGAGATGGACTAATAATCTAAAAAAAAAAAAAAGAATTGCCACAAAACTAACAAATGTAGAAAATTTTTAATAAGCATAAAAAAGTAATCCCAATTGTTTATTTAGGCCAAAACACCCTATAGTATGTTTTTTTCCCCTCATTATCTTAGCCTATAGTATGTGCAGTGGGTTGTCAATAGTATAAATAGAAATACTGAAAACAATTCAGTGGGCTGTCATTAAGATTTAAAAAGTCTATTGAAATGTATGAAAAATATATAAGTATGTGAAAATGTATTAAAAAGTGTAAAAAATACATTGGAGTCTTTCTCCTTTTTTTTTTTTTGTCTTTTTCTTAAATTATTGACAGCTGTAAGTTGTCAACAGAAGGACCCTAATTTGAAAAGGAAAAACTTTGAATGACAAAGTTAAGATTTATTCAATAAAAATGAGAATGAATTATGGTCGGTCTGGATAAAAAGATATCACGTAGAGAACATAACAAAGTTAGGTGCACTATGTCTCAATATTAGAGTATACCTCACTTGTCATGTATTTTACCAAATACATAAATACTAAATTTTTCATGGAAACCCAAACAAAAGTATTTCAAATAAAATAAGCAAGTCAAATCATCTTCATGTGACCTGTAAAGCCATCTGTACTCAATGTCCGTACTAGTCTGTACCTTATAGAAGCCTTCATATCTGCTGGGAAATTTTGTTATGCATTATGGTTGAGATCTTGGATATGGTTGAAATTGCATGGATTTTCTAGATATACGTGATTTAACAGTGACACGTGGCACAATCTGAACACGTACATCTAGGATGGGTTGGCAGAACTGGTAAACTACTAGCCCCACTTGGCCCAATGGTAGAGCTCCACTTGTCATACAGACGATGGTCTTCACTTGACTAGGTTGGAGTCTACGTACTCCTGTGGTGTGCGCACTTGATTCAGCCACCCGAACTACGAACTTCTAACTTGAGACTACGATAATTAAGGATAAAAACGACTAGAACCATGTTCTGTTAAACACTATGGGAGACTGCCTTCGCGAATTGATCTTACATGTGCCTCTCTCTCATGCATGAAACAACACTTCGGAATTTCTAGACAGTATTTGACAAAATGTGTAGAACAAAAAAAGGGGGATTGTCCACTATTTTATTTATATATATATATATATATATATATATATATATTCATTAATAGAAGGGGCCTTCATGCTCCACAAGAATTCAATTCAGAAATCGTTGTAATCAATTCAGGACGATTGATCTCTAGCTTGATTCTTTCTAAGAGCAAAATTTTTTGGGTCACGCTCCTTGCAAGCAAAATTCTTTTGCAAAATGGTTGTAATAAAGGGTTCTGGGTTTACGGTGCAACAACATATATACGCGACACAACATTGCAATTGATGGAACCGGTTTTGGGTTACTAAAAAATTCTTTTTTTTATGGTGTTAGTACCAATGTACGTACCGTCATAAACCTTTTGGAAACATATATTAATTCACATTTTCGCAAAACTGATGACGAATTAAGGAGTTGTAAAGGAATTCGACTTCGAAACAAAGAAAAATCAATAGTAATGAAGTGCACGGGCATCCTCACTTGCATAGTCAAAGTAAAGCACGAAAAGCAACTAAACTCAACCACTAGAAGTCAATAAACACAAAGAATCCCTTTTGCTAACTATGTATGAGCTGGCCTTGACAACTACTGTACAACTTATGGGCCTCACGAGCCTATTTAAGCCCTTCATCGACAAACCATTGTACCATCCCTCCACGACTAAACCAAAAGCTAGCAAAAATAAAAGCCTTCTCAAATGTCCAGCACAACTCTTCTCCTATTCAAGGCCATTCTCTACCTTCTCCTCCTCCTCCTCCTCCTAACCCCATCGCCAACCACCATTTCTAGATTTGTTACCGCCACGAGGCCCCTTGTGTCGAAGCCACAAGACTATGCGGCCTTCAAGCCCGTAGGAGGCCGCGGACAACACGACTACTTTGGAAGTGGATCGGACGTCAAGAGTTGCTTACCTAAAGGGTTTCGACACTCTTCTGCGCCTAGCCGGTACATCAATTATCACCCGTTTGGTTCAAACTTGTGTTCCTCCAGCGGTCAAGATAACCATAGACCTTGAGGAATTGTTTTTGGATAGTGCTCAATACATACCTTTGTTATGTCTGGAAATGAAGACATAAGTCGTCATGTTTTATTATTTGCTTAATTTGTCATTTTTATATTTTATGAGTGAACCATATATGTGTGTGAGAAAAACAAGAATACTCGTCAAATGTAATAAACACGTTTAAAAGATATACTCTTTCATATGTTTATTCAATCGAGTATTCGCATTATAGAAATTACCCTCGATTATCATCGTATTTCAAGTAAGTCATCAAACAAGGTGTGGGATATTGGTACATTGCCAGAAAAAAGAAAGTTGTTTCAAAAATAATACTGTACTTTACTTGTTTTTGTTGCATGCTTAATTATCAGAAATATCTAACGTTAATCGAATTCAAAGACCAAATTAATTACAATGCAAACCAGGGGAAAAAATAAGTGAGATTATAAAGGTTGGAGCTAGCTCATAGATTGGGTGCCAAATCTACACACGATTTAATTTAGGAAAGCACACTTAAAAACGGGGGCTCAATTAATGTACCTAATTAAGCAAGTACAAACCTAGATAACTCAGAGTAGCTCAAGTGTCAATAGGAAGGAGCTATTTTACGAAGTACCAAAAAAAAAAATTAGGAAGGAGCTATAAATCTAAACATTCTAAATTCGAAACTTCACAACATCTTTTGGAGCCAGACTGCAAGAGAGAAATTTCTTATGAATCCCACATTTCTGGCATAGATGACCTATCTTTGACTAGATCGAGAAGGGGAATAGCCGAGATGCGCAAAAACTAACGCAGGAAAAAAACAGCCCACAAACTTAGATAGTTAGTTATACCCTATTTGTAGCCCTTCTGCTTCTAAGAGGCTGAGAAACTTGACCTTCAATTCCCCGTAGGAAAGAGGCTGTTCTATTTATCACAAATCACAATGCTCATAGCATAGGCCATAGAGCACTTGACATGGCTCTAGCTTCTATGTCACGACCTCTACGCATTCCTTTTGTAAATTCCTTTCTTTTCAT
Organism: Rhododendron kiyosumense; assembly: GCA_019656275.1. Lineage (NCBI taxonomy): Eukaryota > Viridiplantae > Streptophyta > Magnoliopsida > Ericales > Ericaceae > Rhododendron > Rhododendron kiyosumense. The sequence goes on from BPLS01000163.1 coordinate 3,878,382, forward strand.
TTATACTGACGATCACCAAGCCAATCAATGGATCAAGGTTTGAGTCTTGTCAAAGGTGTTTGGGGTTTAGGTCTATAGACATCTTCCAAATCTCCTATTGACTAATCTATTAACTTTCCCGCTAACCCTCACTAATATATACAATATTGGCCAAAAAAAATTCAATGGACCAGACTTAATCCGAATTTGACAAGCTCATATTCCAAAAAGAAAAATCCAATCCGAATCTGGTTTTTGCAAACCCATTTAAGTCAATTCAAATTTGTATTCGGATATCCCATCCGATCCGGTTCGTTTCATTTAATTTATTCAAAAGTTAAGCATACAAGTAGGGGTAAAAATAAAAATCGGTAAACCGAACCAAAAACCGAAAAATTAGACCAAACCGGTGATTTGGTTTGGTTTCTAAAGGTAAACACGCCGTTAAGTCCAATTTGAGGTTTTGCCAAACCGAAAAAATCGGTTTGGGCCAGTTTTTCACCATCTAATCCGAAATAACCATACCGGACCGGATCTATATATATATATACACACACATGAAAAAATCAAAGTATTGATAGGGATACATTAACACACAAAATTAGGTGAGTTGCACATCTAAAATGTCTCTTAGATAGCAACTAGGTGAAGTGGAAAATCTTTTTTTTTTTTTTGTTGGCACCCAACAAAATGAAGTGGAAAATTTTGAAGAATTAATGTCATAAATTCTATGTTTTAAATTTAGTTTTGTACTTGATTTAAAGATATTTCGTTGTTTAATTTAGGGGTTGTTTGATAATCCAAATTTAGCACTTAAACTTGAATGAATTAAGTAAAAAGTAATTAAGTAGGTTTGATAACTACATTTTACATTGCTTAAAAGATTAAGAGGCTCTTAAAATATTAAGTAGGTCTGATAACCACATTTTTTACACTGCACCCAGTGTATGTGGGCCTCATGTTTGATGTATAAGAGAGTTTGTGTAATTGTGTGACGTAGTAGCACAATTTGTTTGGATAGGAAGAGAGTGGAGGTTAGGATTTGGTGTGGCGGGAATTTGTCGTAGAAGCAAAAGTGGGAGGGAAGGCGGATTGGCTCAAAAGTCAGAAGTGCTCAAACGGGGAAAAAAGTAGTTTCGACTTATAACTAGATCTTGCGGTAATTAAATTTCCGGTTTTATCCTTAACGGAACAAGAAGCGCCTTTTCTAGACTGGAAGGTAATTAATTCGCTGTAATCCGATCCATTGCTAGTCCTAGCAATTATGGATTTGAATCATAGGGTAGTTGCCATGAAATGATTCAAATCATTTTCCCAATAAATTTCGATATGTGGAAGAGTTACAGCTTAGATTTAGGCCCACTGGATCAAATTGTAGTGCATGGATTGGGCCTTCATCAATTGCATGTGGGTATCGAACACCACACAACATTTAACATTAGATGCTGAAAGGTACTACTACAAAGGCAAAAATATAATGGTGTCATGTGGAAGGAAGCAATGTTTAATGGGATTTTGATGTATCAAGATCCAGAGAAACATTTCTTAACTTTTCGGTTCAATTTTAAATTGGATTTGACCCATCATTTCAACAGATCCAATTTTATCGGATCCAAACTGCACAAGACTATTTTTGGCGGAACAAAAACATACTGCAGGTTGTGCATGTAGTCATAAACCAAAGCGTGCATATATGAACACACACTAACCTTTCGCTTGAATTGTGAGTTTGATAAAAAAAACTGTTATATTTTTTGAAGGGTTCCAACCGAAAACCAATTAAAAATAGGTGGAGTAATGGCTTAGATGAGCGATGTGGAATTAAGTTTGACAAACGAAAAAGAAACAAAATCTTATTACTTATTTGGATGGATAAAACTTAAAAGAGATGAGAAATTGTAAGAGATGCACAAACAGAAACGACCGCATGCACTTGGGATCCTTCAGGTAGCGGACCTTCTACCGGTGTAGCCGTAGTGGTCTTGGTCTGCTCAGCCTTCTTGTAAACCAATACTGATAGGGACAGAGTGAGTTTCCCACTGCATGCAAAAGGTTTTGGTGTGCGACAAAGAACTTTTTTTTTTTTTTAACAACGAAGCAAAAAATTTTATTGATAAGAAAAAAGGATTACAAAAGTTGGCAAAAAACCAACAGAGTTCCCAATGGACCAAGCCCAGATCACCAAAGGAATCTAAAAAGGTGAAAATATAACAATAAAGCCCACTAGAAACTCAAAACCCAAATACAACAATTAAGCCCCAAGACACTGAAACCCTAACCCAAAAACTAAAAGGGAAAATGATGACCCAAGACATGTTTTGATAATTAATACCCGTTAATGAAATTTTGAGAACATTTGTTAATGCTAAAAATGTCCTTGAAGGATATTAATTATCAAAACACGTCATTGGCCATCATTTTCCCAAACTAAAAGGCATATCTCATAGATAACATGGTCCAGCCCAGCCAGCCAGCCTAGTTACCAAAAAAAAAAAAAACATGGTCCAGCCTAAACAGCAACCCTACCCACCACCAACTACAGCCACCTGGAGTGAGACGAGCTGTTGCCACCACCGTCCCCGGAGCTTGAGGAACAAGCTCATGTTGCTACCCCGAAGAACGGCCCGACCACCCCACCACAACACACCCACCGCCACCAACACCACCCTTCAATCAAGCCCAACGCCTCACCCGCACAACCACCACTCGGACAACCTACTGCCACCACCAGCCGAACCACACCATCAGACCACTCAACCCTTGAAGCAAGGCCCATAGGGAATATAGGCCAGGCCCAAGAAAGCAAAGCCCATAGGAAACATAGGCTAAGCCTAGCAAAACCACACCTTCCCTAACCCTACCAGAAAACCACCGCCGGCCATCCACCCAGGCACCACCGATCACCCAAGACTAGCCCCAAACAAACAACCACCAAACTCTAGCAAACAGCGCCCGCCGTCAAAAGCCCCACGTATAGCCAAAAACCCATCAATGACCGCCAAGACACTGACGATTCGGCTCCCACAAACGACCTAAGCAAACCGACCATGGTGGTACCAAATGCCGTCGCCGCCCATGAACGCCCAAGAACAGCCTCGAAATAGATCCGCACGTTACGCAAGCCACCGCTTGCCATTAGGCCCAAACCATGACTGCCCAAGAGTAGAAGCATGGTGGGTGGACTCACGGGCTTCAATGCCGCCCCCCTCATCAGACGACAACCTCGCCGTTAAGCCAAACCAATTACCTCAAGAGGAAAAAACCAGCGGTCGCCGATGAGAGGAGAGGGAAGAAGACCAGAAGATGAAACGGCAGCCGAAAAGGAAGGATTGGGAGGGGAAAATAGATCGGGAGCCCAGGGGAAGGGAAGAGGGTGTCTCCCCCCAGGCGGGCGCGGAAAAGGTTGAGCTCTAGGGTTTTGATTTTTAGAGAGAGAGAGAAGTTATAGTCCCTGTATTCCAGTGTGCGACAAAGAACTAAATAATCAAATTAAAGTTTTAATAATCTGAATCGACTTGACTTGAAAAGCTTGCATTAAAAAATTGCACCAATAAGCGGCAACAGGAACCATCTCTCACATCTTCTGAACAAAGAACAACAGCAACTAAGGATCGACAAAAATACCTCACCACAAGAACTTGAAACACTGCAGAAAGGAGCATCCATCTTCACTGCAACAACATGAGCATGACAACAACTATACTTCACAACATAAGGAATAAATGACTGCTCAGCAGTACAAATTAAAGAACAACAGCAATAGGAGCAGGATCCAACAAAGACCCTGCAACAAGAACATTAGGATTCCAGATGACAAGCACCACCAGAGTAGGAGCACCAAACTTCACAGCAGAAGGTATAAGTGGGAATCAATAGCATTTCCCACATCATTAGCGAAAAGCATAAGACCAATGCAGAAACTCACTCACCCCAGTCACTACTACAATAGTAGATATGCGTCACACTAAAGAGATTCACAAATATCACGGTTTTCAGTGAAAGCGTGATAAAAAGTGGTGCTTAAATTTTTTATCTCAGTTTAAACCCAAAGCTGAGATAAAAAGTGGGTTTTAGCGTGAAATAAAAGATCTCGCTCTTGCGGCGAGATAAAAGAAAAACAACCTCACCCTTGCGGTGTGATAAAAGATTTAAGGGCGGAAAAAAATGAGATAAAAGATCTCGCTCTTGTGGCGAGATAAAAGAGAAAAGATCTCACCCTTGTGGTGTGATAAAAAAGAGAAAAGACCTCACCCTTGTAGCATGATAAAAGATTTTAAGGTGGAAAAAAATGAGATAAAAGATCTCGCTCTTGTAGCGAGATAAAAGAGAAATGACCTCACCCTTGTAGCGTGATAAAAAACTTTAGCGCAGAAAAAAGTGAGATAAATGATCTCACTCTTGCAGTGAGATAAAAAGTCTACTAAGTCTGAATTTTCATGTGGGCGGACTCGTACTTATTTATGCAGACTTTAAAAAGTTATGTGAGAAAAACGATGTTGTTTAAGAATTTTGAAAAGTTCTTTTTTTTTTTTTTTTTACAAAAGGTACGAAGATAAGCCCTAATTACACTCATCCCAAATTTTTTTTACGTTTCATCTTCATCTTCACGCCCAAAAAGATTAAGAGAGAGAGAGAGAGAGAGAGAGAGAGAAGGCAAATTCCAGAACTGGGTTCCACCAGTGCTCAGTTGTTTCTTTGACAATGGGTGGACTGTTTCACTAGTGCCGGATTTTCATGTGGGCGAGCCGTGATCTTTATGGTTTATTGTAGTAGTGAAATTTAGTTATTTCAGTTGAATAATAGAACTGAGTTGCATACAGATGTTTTGTCAAGTTTATTTTGATTATGTTGCCTGGGATAACTGTGCAGTCAAGGCTTCAAGCAAAGCAGGAAATTGGTGGAAACATCTTATTATTTTATTTTTTCTGCTGTTGGTATTATTTGGCATTAGAATACAAATCTATGGCATCGAATTTATTTCATTTTGACACTGGTACTGTAGGTGATGTTACGACATCAAATATTCTAGCCGCTTTTCAATGGAAGGACAACTGGTTTCTTATTATTGTTTCAAAAAATGCAAAACTTTGACAAATCATTCACTTCGAAGTTGTAATGTAACAGGTAGTGCGCATCATGTGTTGTCAAAACTTTAGGAAAAAAAAAAAGTTTTCTCACTTTAGAAAGTAAGTATAAATATTTTTGTTTTGCTAATGTAACATAAGTACTTGGCTAGCTTTGTGGTAAGGGCTTGAGAAATCAACTAAGAGTGCGTGGGTTCGAAACTTGGCAATGACAAGAAAAGATGGTCTAGTAAATACAAAGAAAAGATCACGCGCAATGGTTTTCCATCTCAGTTTATGGTGGTGTGATCATTTTGAACTTTCAATCACGGTTATAGACTGTGATCTAAAATGACATACAATCACACCCAGAAAAGAGAAATGATCACGCCCAAGAGAAACAATCACGGTTTATAACCGTGATAAAAGAGAAACGATCACACCTTTTGGCGGTGATTGTTTCTCTCTTTCAATCACAGTTTATAACCGTGATAAAAAAGAGTGATTTACAATCACACTCAAATCCATCACGGTAGCAGGAGTGTGATGGAAAACTTACAATCACGGTTAATAGCTGTGATCTTTATGGATTATTGTAATAGTGATCTCACTCTTGTGGTGAGATAAAAAAGAAAAGATCTCACTCTTGTGGCATGATAAAAAAGAGAAAAGATCTCACCGTTGTGGCGTGATAAAAGATTTTAAGGTGGAAAAGAATGAGATAAAAGATCTCGCTCTTGTGGCGAGATAAAAAACAAAAGATCTCACCCTTGTTGTGTGATAAAAACTTTAGCGTGGAAAAAAGTGAGATAAATGATCTCACTCTTGTGGCGAGATAAAAAGTCTACCCATTTAGGCGCGTAGTCTAAATTTTCACGTCGGTGAGCTAGTACTCGATCATTTAGGCAGGTTTTGAAAAGTTATGTGAGAGAAAACAATGTTTAAGAACTTTGAAAAGTTCTTTTTTTTTTTTTTAATAGAAGGTAAGAAAATAAGCCTTAATTACACTCATCCCAAAAAATCTTTACGTTTCATTTTCATCTTTACGCCCAAAAAGATTGAGAGAGGGAGAGAGAGAGGGGCAAATCCCACAACTGGGTTCCACCAGTGCCCAGTTGTTTTTTTGACGACGGGCGAATTGTTCCACTAATGCCCGATTTTCACGTGGACGAACTGTGATCGTTATGGTTTATTATCGTAGTGAAATTTAGTTATCTCGAATGTCTTCCAAGTATAAATTTGACACATTAAGTAAAAAAATAAATATATTATTATTGCTTAACCTTGTTTGAAAAGGATTAAAATCCAATTGGGAAGCCACCATTGAAATTGAAATTCAATATAAACACAAAATCCATGTGAAATTGTTAGTTATAAAACAAAAACAAAAAAAAAAACCTAAAGTTTGTCTATAATATTACAATCTGTAAATTGTGATAGTTTTCATAAAAATACAAAGCACACACTACAACAAAAAACACTATTGTCTATTAAATTTACTCGCTAAAACAAAAATTTTCGCCCCAAGAAAATCCTTTGGTGACAAACAACTAATTTTGATTGGCAAAAGATCTGTTGTCATATTTTAAAATTTTTTTAAACAATGTTTATATATGTATTTTTATATATTTAATATCATGTTAATTGCATTCAAAAAAATCAGCAAATTTTGAAGAAAAAAAAAATTTTCACTTTATGAAGTAAGTATAAATATTTTTGTTTTCCTAATGTAACAGAAGTTCTTGGGTAGCTTAGTGGTAAGGGCTTGGAAAATCAACTAAGGGTGTGTGGGTTCGAAACTTGGCGATGACAAGAAAAGATGGTCTAGTAGATACAAAGAAAAGATCACATGCAATGATTTTTTATCTCACTTTTTGGTGTTTTAATCACGGTTTACAACCGTGATCTAAAGTGACATATAATCACACCCAAAATAGAGAAACAATCACGCCCAAAAGAAACAATCATGGCTTATAACCGTGATAAAAGAGAAATGATCACGCCTTTTGGCCGTGATTGTTTCTCTCTTTCAATCACGGTTTATAACCGTGATAAAAAAGAGTGACTTACAATCACACCCAAATCCATCACGGTAGCAAAAGCGTGATGAAAAACTTACAATCACAGCCAATAGCTGTGATCTTTATGAGTTATTGTAGTAGTGAGTATTGATCTAATACCTTTGTAACCTTCAGTCTTTTGATTCCTGAAAGACACCTTATTCAATCTTCCACAGAGTATTCTTCCATACAAGGGCTGCTTTGCTTCTTACAGTATTTCTTACCATTTCTCACGAAAAATGGTGATCACATTTGATGGTAAATCATATTCTTTTATTTTCTCACAAAACTTCGCGTTATCCCACTGTATCTTGTGGCTAGAAAATTCTCTATGATTCAACACGGTATGTATTTGAGGACATCCGATATAAAATTGGAACGATAAGTATTCTTCCATGCATGGTTAAAGAAGGTATACGCCCTAGTGTACATACCCACCTACAACACTCCTCAACAATATCATTACATACAATTGTAGATTCTGGCGGACTGGCAGTCTCTACAACATGTGGAGCAACCTCCAGTATGTGAATATGATCACTTCGAAATTAATGTGAAGTCTAAAATTAAAGACAGAAAAATGAGCAAGGAATATTTTATAGGAGTATTGGTTTTGTTTGGTTTATATTTTAGAAAGTTATTTTTTAGAGTTGAAATGATAATGAGTGAAAAGAGATAGAGAAAAAAATTTATTGAAAACTGTGTCGAGAGTTAAAAGTTACTCTCAGAATGTTAAACCAAACGGAGTGATTAATTTGCATTATACGAGTATAATCTCTAATGAATTTCCACAAAAAGAAACTATACTCTGATTCCTTTCTTCATGAGTTTAGTTGAGGGCTTGATGCTTGTTCTCAAATAGACAGCAAGATCTTCTTCGGTTTTTGCAGAGATGGCGGCAAATTTTATGGGCTTTGACTTGAGGGCTTTACAGCTTCTCTTCTCAAAAGTTGAATTACTTTATATTATCTAATTTGGTAGAAAAAGATGGTGAATTTGTAGTTATATGTGGAAGGCTTTTGAGTTTGTTCTTGTATAAAAAATGTGTAATGTTTCTATATGCAATATGGTTCTTATATGATAGAGTTTATTTTTTCTACTAAACAAAGTTTTCAAAACTATAGAAGACAATATAGATTGAAAAATATAAGTAATCTAAAACTTGCGTGCACGTCGAGATATAAATTCCTAATAGAAATTTGGGAAAGAGGAACTACTTTGAGTTGAACCAAAATTTACGTTAAACCCAACAATTGTTTATGGAGGAGTTTTTCAGTGCCGAGTGGGTATTGCCGACGTGACACTTGCTCGGCACATCTGAGCTGTCCGATTCACTTTTGAATGGCTCAGATTGAAAACCTCTCTCTCCTCTCACCCAATACTTTCTCTCTCCTTTTTCTCTCTCTAAATCAGAGCCGTTCCAACACGCAATAAATGGCTCGGATGCACAAGCGGACACCACGTGGTACCCACTCGGCACTGAAAAATTTTCCATTGTTTACGTGCTTCGACCCCTTGGACATGCAATATATAGGTCAAGTGTAAACTATAACTATACAACGTAATCGATAATTCTAATTAACTTAGGCTCCGTTTGTTTGGACGTAAAATATTTTCCAGTAAAATATATTACCTATTTTTCGGTGTTTGGTTGTATAAAAAATAAGGAAAACATTTGACATGTAAAACATTTCCCATCAATTGGATGAAAATGACTTACCCTTAAATCTTCCGTAAGTTATTTTTCGGAATGAACTCGTTGCCTTCTACTACAATTCTCACTGCTTAGTTTTCTCGATCGTCAATCCTGACCCACATTCAATTCCAATAATCTCATATATCTCCGTCGTTTAAGCTCCCCATCTCTCTCTACACTATTTTATTGATTTCTAAAAATATTTTCAAGTGTCAACCAAACACTGAAAATAAAAGTTTGAAGTTTATTTTTTTTTAAATATTTTGCAATGTAAAACATTTTACATCGAAACAAATGGAGCCTTAATTGCACCATAAATTGACCCTTGAGCCTCCAAGTAAGCCAAACTATCAATATAATCCACTTAATTATAAGTAGAGAGTAAAATTTTGACGAAAACACTATAGTATAAGGGTAAATAATGTACTAGCTTCTTCCTTGAACTTTTAGCGGAAAACTCATTAATCGCTGTCTTAATTTTGTCAATAAAATCTATGATCTCCTATTTCATGCAATGCCGTACTATATAAGCCCCAGATACCCTTTCTCAATTATAACTCTTCTAGACTAATTCTCTCTCTCTCTCTCTCTCTCTCTCTCTCTCTCTCTCTCCATATATATATATTCAGTTTCCTATAATTGATCTACTCTCCGAAGCAGATAAGGGAATACGGGTCATGAGGGAAAAGGGAATTAGCAGTACTAAGAGCAGCTTCTGCAACTGGCGCGTGCGGAAACCGTGCAGAACCTTTGGCCGGAGATGCAATCGGCTGGTGAAAGAGCAGAGGGCGAGATTCTTCATATTTCGCCGTTGTGTCACCATGTTAATGTGCTGGAACGACTCCAATTAATGGAGACAACTTAGGCTTTTCTAATGGGTGGATGGATTCTCCTCTTCAAGAATTGCTCTGTATAAATTAATGAAAATACTCATGCTTTTCACTTGTCGTCCTTTATTCTGTGAGTACAGAGTGTTTTCAAGAATTCGAAAACAACGTACTCAAAATTGGGTAGTATGGTGTTCTCCAACAATTTTAGTTTTGGAAAATCGCCATCGAAATGTCTTTCTGAGTAATGTTTTACAAACTTCATTATGTATATATATTAATAAATCTGGAAAGTTTTTTTCTTTTTTGATAGGCAAGAAAATTTTATAAAAAAACGCAGCAAAGAGTATATTGAGTAGGAAAAATGGGAAGAAAATCCGATCAACGATTGAATAAAAGCAGCCGGTGGGCCAAGCCCATAACACCTAACAGGACTAAGCTCAACCAGCCAACGGGCAGAGCCCAGCCCAAGAACCAAACCCAAACAAAAGCTACCTTGAACACCGCCACCATTGAGAACAGCCGCCACAACCGCAAGCATCTGCCACCCCCAACGACATTAACTGACTGGTCGTGCACCAACCACCACCCGCCATCGAAATTGACGATCCACAAACGCCACGAACCCCACGAGATGTGTGACCCCTAACGAAACTTGCAGAGAAATCACCACTTTGATCCTCACAAATGGTAGAGAACAACGCACTAAAGCTTCCATACGACACCGCAGACCACCGCCTCGACGCCACCCACAACAGACCACCAAACACCCGATCTGTAGAATAACCAAGCACAACCGCGCTGATCGCTAGTCCCAAGGTCTCCACTTACCATTAGGTGTGAATCGATTACCCCAAAGAGCTACAATCGGTGGGAGACGATGCATCCTCGTCTCAACCTGCCAACACCACACCTAGCCGTTAGGACAAACTGAAAACACCCAAGAGAGTAACCGGCAGGCTAAACGACAACAAGGAAGGGACAGAAGAAAACGCGGCAACGATGAAAAATGATATAAGTCGACGATGAGAAGGAGCAAACGGACGGGGTATAAAAAGAAAAGGGGGGGAAAGGGAGAAAGGGAAGAGTAGAGAGGAAAGAAC
>BPLS01000163.1:3889209-3921820 GCA_019656275.1 Rhododendron kiyosumense
GCTGTACATGTAATGTTGGATGGCAGTTGTACATGTAGCGTTGGATGGTCACATGGACACCAAAGAAAAAAAATTGCTTAGAATACGTATAAAAATTATGGTCTCATGGACACCAAAGAAAAAAAAAATTGCTTAGAATACATATAAAAATTATGGCCAGGCCTTTCTTTGAATACCCAACTCAAATATTAATGAACACCCAATTCTAATAGTCTTGAACACCTAACCCAAAAAGAATTGAACACTTAACTCAACCAATTGAAACACTAGTCATAATCCAATTACAACTCATCAATTCAGGTAATTCATATTTAAACACCTCACAAATTACCTCAAATAAAGCTCACAATCATAATGAAAAAAATTGGAAAAAAAAAGAAAGAGAAAAAGAAGAATCTATTGGTGTACGTATTATGCTCTGCGTTCTCTTCCAATGTCTATTGTTGATAGTCTAAATATGTTAATTTCGCATTCATGGCAATAACTACTCCACTTTATTTTTTTTTCAAGTTAGCTTATAGAATTACGAACAGAGCTTAAAAAAATACTCCGTATTAAACTACATTAATGCAAAATTCAATTAAATTAAATAATATTTTTCCGAATTTAAGATTATTGTAGAAAATCTCATAATGTCATCATAAAGAATCATATTTTCAAAAAAATCGGCCCCAACCTGTGCTACAATTTCTTTCAAAAAGGTTTTAGTAGATTAATAACATGTCAGGGAAACGTTGACATAAAATATAACTCTTCTATGACAACTATAAAATCTTACTCCCTCCATTCTCGAAACACTATCTACCATGGAATACGAGAATTTTCAAAAAAAAATGAATTATTGTTATCAAATATAGTGCCTATTTTAAAGTTATCATTTTGCATAGTAGTTAATTTTTTTAGAATAAAAAATCTGTTTTTGAATTGCACTATTTTATACTAATATATGAGATTTTGTACATATATTATTGGCTAATAGATTAGCTAATAGAGTTAAGGTAATTTCTATACACCCTACTACAAATTCCAAACACCTAATCCTAAATTCTCACAATTTTGATTTTTTTTTTTATCTTTAGAAATTGAGAGAGAGAGAGAGAGAGAAGGGGAGGGGGGGTGTGTGGTGATAGATTTTGGGGAAGTGGCATGAGAATTGTGTAGGAGTAGCATAAAAATTACACATTTTAGTTTTTGTTTGTTTTCTTTGTGTATCTTACATTTTTTACAATTTTGAGCTAGATTAATTTAATACTAGCGTTGTGCCCATTTAATGTACGAGATATTAAATAAAAGTTTTCACTATTTTGTTCCCGCGTATCGAACGAGCAAAAACGCTAGTAAACTTAATAGACATGTATCGTCATAAGGTGGAGTGCAATACTTTGAATCTGAGTTCACATAATTAAAGTTGCATGATATTTGTTTTGGTACAAGGTTTGAGGGGATGTCACCAACTACAGTTTAGAGATTAGGTTTTGAAAAGATGGGCATATAATCAAAAGGGGTTCCAAAGACTGAAAGCAAGCAAGAAGTCCAAAAGCTTGTAATTAAATTAAGATTGAGTGGTATTGCCAAATAGATGAGAAATTTTTTTTGGCGCCGGGTGGGTATATTTCACATAGTGTCACTCAGCATATCCAAGCCGTCCAATGCGCTTTTAGACGGCCCAGATTGAAACTTTCTCTCTTCTCTCCTCTCACCCCACCACTTTCTCTCTTCAAATTCGAGCCGTCCAAAAATGCAATGGACAGCCCAGATGTGCCGAGCGGACACCGTATGGTACTCGCCCAGCACTGAAAAATCTTCCAAATGAGGACCCATTGATCATCTCCAAACAGAGTACTTCAGGTGGGACTGTCCCCTAAGAAGTTGGTTAGTCCCATCATCTAAATTCACCATACATGCATCACCCAAATGGCCAAACATGTCAACTCTCAACCCACCCCACATTTGTGGTTATAACCCAATAAAGCATATTTCACACTAAGATTTTGTTAGAGCATTGCCATCAGCCTAACCAAAGCTGGATTTTCAGCAAATTACCTAGCCCAAACACCAAAAGCCTTACCCAGCAACCTAGCTTGAACCTCGCCACTTTGAAGGGGAGCTACTGTAACTCACTCGGTCAAGCGAGGTTTCGGAGCTCGCTAGCTCTGACTTCGCTTCTCTCTCTCTTGCTTTCCCATCTCCCCGGCCCTTGCACACCATTCATTCTCAGATCCAAAAGCAAAAAAAGCCATACCAAAACTAAACACGTCATCATCTTCATGGAAGCCAGCTATCGTCGTCATCAATTTAGCGGTGGTGGAGGTAGCATTATGGAATTGACTACTTGAGGATGACGCCGGCAAAGATCCGGCGCGAACAGAGTACTGGAGGAGGAAGGCGGCGGTGGTGGAGATTGGGTGGGTTTGCAAATTTCGGAGAGATAGAGATGGATTTTATATTAGTGCATTTGGTTTCGAGGTTCTGGGTTTGCAGCATTTTTCGGGATGTGTGTGTGTGTGTGAGAGAGAGAGAGAGAGAGAGAGAGAAATGGGTTGAAATCTGGTATAGGTGCAGTTTGGATAACTTCAAAAGCCTAGGCTATTGGGTACACATATGTTAAATGGCTAGCTAATGGAACTTCCTAAGCAATTGGCTCTTAAGCGAACGTTTGACGTTAGACTCGCTAAATTATAGTAATTGACTGAAACAGTCTAGGTTGCTCCTAGTTAAATTAGCAGTGGAACTTTTTTCTTTATTTTTGCAGTGGAACTTAAGGGTTGGTTCTTATAAACAGTCTAGGTTACTTCCATATATATAACTAAGGGTTGGTTCTTATAAAATTAATTGTTTTTTCTTCGTTTTATGTATTTTGTTCATCTTTTTTTATTTTTGTTAGATTTGCTTTGTTTTTTTTACATTAATCATTCATCTCAACAAGAGGAATTTGAAAAGTAAAAAATTTAAGTTATTACAAAACGCACAAAAAAAAATATTAAGTTCACTAAAGACGAAAAAAGTACGTACTATCAAACAGCAGTCTTTTTGTCTTCCAACATTGGTCCATATTTTCATACATTTCCGATTCGTCTCATCAAGATGAACTATTTAACCCCAAAATAACAATGACAAACTAAACAAAAAGAACGATTTAACCCCAAAATTACGATAACAAACTAAACAAAAAGTTACGAAAACTAAAAAAATAGCGAAGTAAGTTCTGGACAAATAAGTTTACAAGAACACAGCCTAAATAAAGTAAGAAAAGTTTCTTTTTAACAACATAGGAAGTATCCTCACGTCCAAACGGGATGAGACTAATCCACCTACGGCCGGCCACGGGGAATCAACACATAGGGAAAGTGTCTTTCAAAAAAAAAACACATAGGGAAAGCAATAAGAAGCAACTAGGAGGGGGACCACTGAATGCGTTCATTTGGCTATCCACATGGACTTTCACCTCCTAAATAATTGGCCTACTCCCCAGGAATCAATTTCACACCTCCAAGGTGGTACCAAATCCCTGGCCAGTGGAGATGACCCTCGTTGGGTAAGAATAATAAGGTGAGTGAACAAAATTGTTCTCATATTTCACAGCCCCTCCATGTGTTACATATGAATATATGAACTCTATGTTTTCTCTTTTAGAGCATCCACAATGGAATAATCAAAAGTTGTTATATCATCTTTTGATTATCCACTTACGGGGTTATTAAGATTAGCAATGTAGAGATCCACAATGGTACAATTAAAATTGAATAATCAAAATTTGTCACATCACCTTTTCAACTTATAAAAATCTAGAAATTGTGAAATAGAAAACAATTTTTTTAAAATAATTTTCAAACTAATAATAAAAACAGGTTATTAGAAAAAGAGGAAATAATTTTTTGAAAACTTTGATAAAAAATTAAAAAAAAACAGTTTTTGAATAAATAAAAAAAGCTTTTTTTTCAAAAGAACAATTTTTGGAAAAAAAAAGTTTTAATAAAAAAATTGCTTCTGAAATACACTGTATTTTGCAACAACAAAAAAAAAACAGTTTTGGGAAAAACAAAAACTGTTTTTAAAAGTATTTTTCTTAAAAACATGATGAAAATGGAAGAGAGAGAAGATTTTTGTGTAATGATGGTGTACTTGATTGAAGAAATATGGGGACATCTGAATTTGATTATTGGCTAAAGATTCCTAATTTTGATTATCCAATAGCCAAAATTTGATGAGTAGCTAAGTTTGATTAATTCAATGTGAGGGGGGGGGGGGGTTGGGGGATTTTTTCTTGAAAATTACATGGCATGAATCATATGGAAATGATTTTTTTTTTTTTTGGTACATGAAGATGTCTCTCAAAAACCGAACACAAGGGTCTACAAGCGCATTCTCCTGGGGTCCTATATGATCCGAAATGTACACTCCATATTGGTGTGTTAAGTTAAAAAACCAGGTAACCCCGGGGATTTTGTTAAGTGAGCATGCTATAATATCACCGAAAGATCATAGCTATTAGTCGAGATTTTAAGTCTTCAATCACGCTTCCAAAACCGTGGTCTATTCAGGTGAGATCGTAAGTCACTCTCTTTTATTACGGTTATAAATTGTGATTGAAACATAGCAACAATCACAGCCGAAACGCATGATCGTATCTGGTAAAAGCCAAGATGAAAACTAATTTCGCTTGATCTTATGTGATTTTTTTCCTCAGTTTTACGGTTGAATAAACAACAATCACAATCAAAATGTGTGTTCTTTTATGGTTACAACTGAGAAAAATAATTTGGGTGATCTTTTCTGGTTTTAGATCTCGGTTTTCTTTAAAAACTGTGACTAAATGTCCTTACCGTCACAGTCTAGGAACTTGATTGAAAGATTCATTTTTTATTTTATTTTTTTGCACTTGAAAAAATGCCTGAAGCAACATCTGAAATATCACATTTAGCCCACCTGAAATCTTTTTCAATGCCAACATTAACACAAGACCATAACAGAGAATCTAACCAATAAATTTGGCTTCGCATCCAATACAAGAGTACAGTAGCAATATCATATAATGCATACCCAGTACCAAATCGATTCAATAAAGCCTTGAAAAGAGACTACAAAGTACAAAAGAAAAAGATAGCTAAAAGGTAGTACAAAATACAAATAAATTACTATATATATACTCCAGCTTCCTTCAACCCAAAAATTTGCATTGCTCATTGTGTACAGCCCGCATTAAACATAATAAGAGATAAAAGACAACATCAATCTAGAAAGGGAAAAAAAACCAAGCTGGAATTCATTAACTAAACAGTTAAAAATATTACATTATACATCATCACTAAACAGTTAAACAAAGACTCTAGAGCCTGAAATTAAAAAACACATACCTCTGCCAAAGGTTGAAAAAATCCAAGCAGGAAATTCTCAGTTGTTACCTAGATAATACACACAAAAACACGAAAAATTCATCAAACAGAATGAAATTGGAAAATATTCACATAACTAGCTCACGGCTTCCAGAAGAGAGCAGAAGATAACAAACAAGATGATCCTAATACTCACTCAGTCGCTTCCTCCCACTTTCTCCGACTATACAAATTTGCCTTGGTCTCTGGATATGCCCCACAAACAAATGGCAGAGCACTAATTAGGACTCAAGACACAAAACATCAAAAAATCAGTATAAGAAAGTCATACGAATTAACGTCTTATGTTGCTCATTTAAGAGACATACCAACAAATAACAAGTCACAAGTAGAAATTAATTTTCAAACCGAAGTAGATATTGAGAGTTATTCATGTATCAAAACTTTTCGAACGGAAATAGATATTGACAGTCATTCATATATTGACAGCTAACTTACATGCTAGACCCCATCCCATATAATTTAGGACAAGAGTTTATCAGCTCAACCCGCACTTAATGAGCTAAAATGCCTATTGAAACAACTGCAATTATCATGATAACTGGAACAATTGTTGAGGACAAAAAATAACAGAACCTTTGTATGAAGTTGGTTCCAAGGTAGTGACAGACTATTCAACTAAGATGGCCCAAAACTAGGGAAAATAGAAAAGAAATGAAACAATAAATAAAAAGCTAAAGCAACAACCAAAAAGAACACAAAAAACAACTTACACGTAAAATGATTTAGCAGTTAAGATGCCACGACTCCATCATCCCTGTTGCCACATAGAGAAACCTGTAGCAGTAGCAAACAGAGTATACCAGGCCGGCCGGCCATAGCTATAGCCGAATAGACTCATTGGACTCAAAAAGTTGACTTATTGGACTCAGCAGCAACACCACAAACCTACTTCGAAGAACCTCTGAAATTTGAAGACATCTTCACACCCTGCGATACAGCAGCAAAAGCAGCTTAAAATAACTAACTCTAGAAACCAATAAATCAAAACCAAAGGCAACCCCTTCCACTGATCCACAATGAACCCCTGCAGCTTCTGTGATTAATTATGCTAAACAATCTCCTTTATTGAACAATTGTATAAGAAACCAAGCGAAGATAGATGCACAAAGCAACAAAGCAATTCCATAGTAGTTTTGGTCGAAGGTTATTCCTTGGATTCATGACCAGCATAAACCAACAAAACAAAACCAGAGCTGATCACTTATATGCAAGAGGAAACACGTATTGATACTTATTTTTTTCCCCAAAAAACCGTCATAGTTGATACAGGGCCAACCCAATGAAACATAATTGTTCTTTTACACATTTTATCAAACACTTGGAAGGCTTCAAAATAACTTAGTTTACACGCAAAAAAACAATTCAAATGCGAGTCAAATTAGAAGCAAAACATGCCAACATATACAATAAAGCACTGCACCTCTATATAATCTGGAAGAAACATGGTGCTAGTCAAATTTTCTGTTGTAGAAAGTTATATGGGTGACGGACTTTCCATTAAATTTTTCTAAAAAGCAATTCTCACAGAGAGTAAACAAGCAATGCAACAACAGCCTCTAAAGTGCTAACTTCTCCATCTATCACGTAGCACAACAGATTCAAGTTAGAGAATAGGGCTTACATTCATTCCCATCTATCTACCTATAGATCTTTAAATGCATGTATAAACTTTGATTCATATGTAAGAATATATACATGTATATGTGTATAAATTGGGAGAGACACATACAGATTTCGTAGTGATCCTTATGGAACAAGGTCACCGACGGCTCATTCCCAATCCACAAATTCACAGCCTCAGGGAAACAACCCCAGGCTTCACTGGCCCGCCCAACGTGGGCCTCGCAATCTCCCGCGAGCCCAGAGAAGATTGCAAATGCAGCATACGGGATGAAAAAAAATTAGGGTTTACAACTTTGAATTTAGGGATAACAGATTAGGGCATACAAAGTTACGTACATATGCACATGGATACATATACGCAAAGAGAGAGCAGGGAGTATGAGGCACGAAACATACGTGATGGCTCAGAAGACGGTTGGGAGTCGTCGACAGTGATAGCGACCCGACGGTACCCGTCATGCGGCAACAGGAGAGAGATGTTTTGAGCCATGGCTACCCGATGGTGCTAGGGTTTTGTAGCACAACGAGAGAGAGAGAGAGAGAGAGGAATTCGACGAGGGTTTCTACCGTGTAGTGAGACAGAGCGTGAGTAGGGGTTTCTTAACAAAGCCTACGGCCTACCTCTATTTTCAATCACAGTCACATGACATGAACCGAGTAACGTATAAAGCGTGATTAAAGACCGACACAATTACACGTTTTCGTACAGAAAAGATACTCACAAAGATTTTTTGTGCACAGATTGTGATATGTTCTCACGTGATTGATCCGACCCGTTCATTAAATATAAAACATTTTTTAGGGGTTCTCACGAAAAATCAGCTCAATCCAAATCATCTAATTTTTTATTATCCTGAAATCTGAATAAAAAGTTAGGTGATTGAATCGATTACCATTGAAAAACGTTTTACATTTAATGAACAGATTGAATCATTTGTGTAGGACTCGAAATAGGCTCCCACAATGCAATTTGTGCACAGTTGTTGTGTGAGTACATAACTATGATGAAATATATTTACCATCTCAGTTTATCAGAAAAAGTGGGACCGGAGGACGGTGCTGTGCAGTCCCATGCTGGGCAACGTGTTGTGCAAGACAAATTGTCACCGCTCTGGTCTCATTTTGATGATTGAAATCGTTAACTTCGTAGAGCTCATCAAGTACATCAAGTATATAAAAAACAGCTCAATCGGATATCATTAAGTGTCTCATCCGAATATTATTATCTTGAAATTCACCCAAAAACTGTGGATTTTATCTAGTGTCTCGCATCCATTCGTTTTAAGATAACATTGCACCAAGTTTACTCATTGAATGTGAGTTTGGAAAAAAAAAAAACTCATTTAGACATTTTATCAAACACTTACGACCCCTTTGGCAACCTCCATGATAAAAGAAAAGAAAGGGGTGTAGTTTCTCATCATGTCGTTTGGATAGACAAAATATAGGTTAGAAAAGAAAAAAGAGTGTCATTTGTATTTTTTACCAATTTAACCCTAACACAACTGGGTCGTGATTGACAATCTGGGTTTGCAAGTTCTGGAGTCATTCAAACACAACTTTCAAAACCCCAACCTCTCGATCTGGGTTTACAAGAGAATCTAGGCTCCGTTCCGGAACGAAGAAAAAGTCCTTATTTTTTAAGAATGCAATTTCAAGCTAAAAAATTATGGGCTTATTGAAATCTAAAAATATGTAATATGGATCTTGTTTAAAAAATATCATCAAGATCTTTTATACGATACAAAAAAAATTAAAAAAATATTTTTCATTTACATTATTTTTGAGTTTGAAAATGTGAAATAAGCTGATTATTTTTTAAAAAGGTTTCTGAAACGGGGCCTAAGTATTTAAACAACCCCTCAATATTGTCCTCTCAATCCTTCAAAACCCAACCTCCCCCTTCTTGGAATTGAGGAAAAAAGAGGAGTGATTGCTCTCTCTTCACCTAGGGTTCCATCCATTCCCTCCCTACCTAGTTAGGGTTTTTTTCCCTAGATTTCTCAATTTTTTGACCCAATTTACGCACTTTCCTCCTTTTCACCTCCTACCTCCCGCCCTCGTTTCACCTTCACGGCCATAGCTTAGGGGAGGTAGGGGCCGCCGCCCTCCTTGGCCCACCTCCCCTCCTACCTCTTTGTCTCGCTGGCCACCCCTCCTCAACCCCTGACCGGCTACTAGATCGGATCCTCTGTCTCCTCAACCTTTTCCTCCACCTACCGCCGCCATTAACCCACACCACTCCAGCCCTTCTGCCTGCCCTCCTCTCCACCTCTCTTCCCCCACCACTCCTCTCACCCTTCTAAAGTCCGTTTTCTGGTCAGATCTGACCTTGGGTGGCTCATGCCCCCTCCAACTGCCTCTAGATGTCAACAGCAGTGGCAGCTATAGAGCACGGTTCTTGTTTCGGGAAGCAGCTTGACTGTTAACTCGGGCTTATTCAGCGACTCAATGGGGCAACTCAATGGGCCGAATCAATGCGGTAACCCAGTGTTTTTGGGCTTCTTTTTAGGTGGTTTTTTTTTTTTTTAGCTCCTCGGTCGTGGGTGCACCGTTTGTCCGTCCACCCGCGGGTGCTGGTATCACGATCGTGAAAACCATCTAGATTTCATATGCGCTTTCTCAGGTTTGAGTTGGAAGCTCGGTTGGAATTTTCTACTACTTGGACTTAGATTGGTTCCTAATCTAGGCGTTTCGTCGGACTTGCTTATGTAGGGGTTGCTTGTGTCGAAGTCTATGTAGTTTTGGTTCTTTCCTATATCATTTGATGAAATATGTATTGCCTTCAAGCTTTGATGTGTGATGTAATTAAAAAAAAAAAAAACCCTCCCCTTTCTTTCTGTCTACCGCAGCTTTCACATTTTAAAACCCTAATGGCGATTTGAGGGGGGTGGGTTGCGATGGTTATGGTGGGTTGAGGACACAAAGTGGTGGTGCGGCGGCGGCGAGGGGAGCAGCATAGCAGGGTAAAACTGGAAACTTCTCATAGAATGGTAGCCCGTGTTCTCTTTCTCACGGAATTGCGCCAACTTTGGCGAGAAACAAAATAGGGGTTTTAAGGGGTTCATGAATCTCCCCCTCTCCCTCCTTCTCTCACCATTATGGCCATCTAAACAACGGAGAGAATACCTATTCCCTCAATTTCTTTTCTTTCTCTCTTGAATTTCATCCATCCAAACGAGCTGTTAGAATCCCATGATTCTAAGCATTGTGTGTGCCAAAGATTATTTGATTATATACAATCAAAGAAGCAACTATAGTTTTAAACCAAATATTAGAGTTCTATCCACCTACAAACCAACATTAATGCACGAAATTGAGAGAAGCCATTAAAACACATAAGCCATGGAGTGGAAATCACCAAGCCTATGGGTCTATTTCGCCAAGGAGTGGAAATCACCAAGCCTATGGGTCTATTTCTCCATGGAGAAAAAACACATTAATGCATGGTATGTTTAATTCTTAACTTTAGAGTCTCGAAATTAGTCAAAATGTGCACTAATTGATGTGAATGTTTGCTTATAAAAAGGGGGGGAAAAAGAAGAAGAAGCTTTTACATATTTTCAACCTCTTGCTTTTACAACATCGAAATGATTGTCATGTCTCTCGTGACCTTTTGAGTAAATCCACCGCATACGAGAATTTGAAATGGCATTTGATTTTTCGGTGGTGAACCCAGATAAATGGGAGGCGGGGGGCTGCTGGGGGCAGCAGCGTGCTGCTGTTCCAGGTTTTCGGGCCCACTTCGGTCTCACCCTAATGATCGGAAATGTTCATTTTGTAGAGTTCGTCGAGTAGAATAACTATGCAAAAAATCAGCTTAAGATAAATGCACCAGCTAGCCAACCAAACTGTGTCTTACCTTTTCTGTAACGCAGTGGCATTACCGTCAATTCCGCTCTCCACTGGACAGCATTCCGATTCCCAACGCAAAAGACCTGGACAAAACGAACATCTTTTGACCCATCATCTCTCTCTCTCTCTCTCCCTCCCATGGCGCACTTCATTCGCCTCCGCGCCACCAAAGCGGCCGCTGTCGCCGTCGCGTCCGGCGGCACTTACGCCTTCCTCCGCGACCCCTCCGTCTCCGCCAACGACCGCGGCGGCGGTGGGCCCGCCCTGGAGTCCTTCCGGAGCAAGATTGGCGACCCCTACGCCGTCGTCCCCCCGAGGGCAGTCCAGGAGTCGGCCTTGATTGGCGCCAGCCCCGCCAATCCGCTCGACATTCTCGTCGTCGGCGGTGGGGCCACCGGATGCGGGGTCGCGCTCGACGCCGCGACCAGAGGCCTACGCGTGGGACTCGTCGAGAGAGAGGACTTCTCGTCTGGGACCTCTTCACGATCAACTAAACTACTTCATGGAGGTAATTCTTCCGAGTGTGTAGATTACTTTGTCTATATATATATATATATGCTGATATGGATATTGTGGTTAGGGCTTTGGCTTGTGATGAAATCGTGTTTACTTGTAAAAGCATGTCCAATGGTACTACTAGATATGGCTTTATTTGAGCAATGAATAATGTCCAAGTGCCGTAAACTATGTAACAAGAACAAGGGCAATTCTTTTTTTATAACCGGATGTCCGGGCCAGCTTGCGTGCACCACGACTGATTCGAGGAACCTGCAGTTACCATGTCCAATGGTACTGCTAGAAGGTTTGAAATGTTTGGCCTAAGTGGGAATGGACCACGGAAGATGAACGGAACACACAATTCTCAGAAAATGGGAATTCTTTTTCAGTTACCATGTCTGAGTCATCTTTCTGTTTTTACACGCAATTCTCATAAAATGGGACTCAGACATGGTAATTCTAAAATATTGGGGACATGGACATAACGGGGATACAAAAGTTTTTATTTGGATAATTTTTTTAGATATGCATGCCTACATTATATAACCATTAAATATTTAGGTTATGGCTTGTTTCGAATGCGTTAATCAACTCATGATATTAATAGGCTGCTGATTTTGCCAATCCCTTTTTTGTTAACGCCTCCCTTTTTTGTTAACGTCTCTCCTCTGCAAGTGTATTTTTGGTGCAAAAATACATTTGTAGGGGAGTGACGTTAACAAAAAAAGGGAGTGGCAAAATTATTTCCCTATTAATATGCCTATATGCAATACACATACATGTTATATTTCTGGCTCAGTACTTTTGAAGTTATAAGTATTAAGTATTTACCCCAGAAAAAGCTTTTAAAATTTACCAAAGCATTCGTTCCTATGTGTATCCTGCCATGTCCCGGCGTGTCACGTGTCCCCAGCGATAAGGCGATGCCTAAAGTGTGTCGGTGTTTCATAAGCTAGAAGCAAGGTGGCTCCAATGGTATCAATGTTGGTCCTACTATTTTTCTTGGAAAATGGCAGCTTGAATTGCTTTATGCGGGTCCCATTATGAGGATGAAGAACAAATGGCCTGCTAAATTTTAGCATTAGGAAATATTTGTGCCAAATTAGGTAAAAGGTATAAATGTAGCCGGTAGGTAAGTATTGTAATTTGTAGTTGTTTCGTCTGAGATAAAAGTAGGAACTTCATGCTTAAATACATATATTGCAATTATTGATAGCATACTATTGGTGAAGCTCTAAATGTGAGGTCATTGATGCTAGGTCATGTTAGTTATGAATGCCTCCCTGGATTTTGGACATTTTAAGATCTTAAGTATCTATACCTGATTATATGTGCTCTTGCCGTTGGATATATTATTATGCTTAGTAGATTGCTCTTTTTTTTTCAAGTTCTGCCGACATGAAGAATAGTCTACATTGCACCCAAAAAAAATAGAAGAATATTCAACACAAAGATAAGGCTGCAAACGAGCCGAGCCGAGCCTTAACGTGTTCATGCTCGTCTCGGTCATTTACAGGGAGGCTCGAGCTTGAATCGAGCCGGAAAAGGCTCGAGCTCGGCTTGGCTGAACTCAATAGTATATGTACGAGCCAGCTTGGCTCGGGCTCGAGCTTGTTAAAATGTTCCACAATCATTTTTTGTAATCCAGATTTCACATTCAATAAAAACAAACACCTAATTCCATCAGATTTCACATCCATTTTTGAGAGAGAGAGAGAGAGAGAGAGAAATTACCCGTGCAGACAAGGACGAGGAAGATCGGCGATGGGTGCGTTGATTTGGGGTGGTGAGATCGGCAACCATGGGGCGGTGGTGCACTGGCTCATGAGCCGACTCGAGCCGAGCTTATCCCAGCTTGAGCTCGGCTCGTTTACAAAAAGAGCTGAAAAAACCGGCTTGAGCTCGTTCGCTTAACTTCCAGGCCGAGCTTGAACGAGCCACTAACAAGCTGATCTGCGAGCCGCTCGGGAGCAGCTCTATTCGTTTGCAGCCCTACACAAAGATTGACGTTAATTTGTTGTCAGTTGATTTTGTTAGGATTACATGAAACGAATTTTATGATGTATCATGTATGCATACGTAGTTTGCAAGTCTATTTTTTAGATACTGCGGGATTGGCATGGTACTTTGACCAAATATTATACCATTTGTTGCATTCATATATGCATTTAATTATGGGTTCTGTAGTGGTAAATGTTGTTGGTTTTTACGGTTTCTTGCAACCTGACAAGTACCATTTTTTAGTGAATTTATTGTTGTGCCGGAGTTCATGCATGACTAGAAGTAAAAACTTTGAACCAGACCAGTTATGTGCAGCCTAAAGATATTTCTATCTCAAGAAGCTATACCTGTATTAGGAAGTCCTCAAAAAGTTCATAGTGCTAGTCTGCTAGATAGTTAATTGGAAAATCAAAGAATCTGGTGAAATGTGGATTTTGTACTCCAACGTAGTGTAATTGTAGTCACCAAATTTGGTGTTTTTCTCTGCTTTGTTTGGAAAGAACAATTACATACTTGCCATGGTAACCGTGAATTAGAGCAACTGATGTAGTCTGGAATGGATCAGTATTTTACTGAATATGCAATGGGCAAAAAGTTATGGTTACCAAAGGGGAAACTTTACAATGCTCGTTGTTTTAAATAAATTTGGAGATAAAAAAGAGATGGGAAGGAAATGACTATTGGGAGTTTGAATTGAGGGAGAAAAGTAAGATTATGGATTGACCTTTAAATCATTTCTAGACGTTCTCCTGATGATGATGATGATGTGGAGAAGTAGAGCAAGCAGACGGAGTTATTTGTATTGTAGAAGTAAAGTGATCTCTACTCTATTTTGCTCATTCTCCGTGATTTATTAGTAATATGTGCCGCTTCAATGGCTTCTTGAAACCCTTCTAAAAATTAATAGGTTTATAAAAGTATAACTTGCCACTATGGTATCAACTTGAGGCTCAAAATTTCTTACTAAAGCCTAGTTACTTTTAAAGTGAGAAAATTGAGCAATATTAGTGTATCGAATAAAATTTTCATGACTAAATAAGCTGCACTAACTATGAACATCGTGAACATGTGGCTTTGGACCATGTCTCCAACAGTCTGAGATTCTGGATTGAAGCTTTCCTTCTGTAAACGAGCTCATGGTTTTCCTGGTCAAATTGCTAAGGGAGAAATCTTTTTATAGCATCTATTATCTATAGGATTCAGTTTGGTATATTTATCGCTATCAGTTATTACTATCTATCGGCGGATGTTGGACTGTATAAGCCAATACATAGATAAGTAATGGTATTGCAATTCCAAATTGATCCTTA
The DNA here is from genome assembly GCA_019656275.1 of Rhododendron kiyosumense. Lineage (NCBI taxonomy): Eukaryota > Viridiplantae > Streptophyta > Magnoliopsida > Ericales > Ericaceae > Rhododendron > Rhododendron kiyosumense. The sequence goes on from BPLS01000163.1 coordinate 3,903,893, forward strand.
ACAACTAATATTTTGAACCCTATATCTACTATGTTTTGTTTTGTACATGCAAATTTCACTCATTAGTTTTTAACATAATTTGAACTGGTTCATCAAATGATTTTCTTCAAGGCATTAATATAACATTGACTTCTTTCCCTTTCAAATTTGTCAGAGGTTAGGTTATCTATTACAGAATGAATTATGAATGTCTGCTTATTAGTATTTATTCCGCATCTAAGTTTTTATCAAAATGTTCTTGTATTTGTTTTATTGTTGTTCAAAGCATTCTTTAATGTTATCAATATTCTTCCTCCTTATTTTTTGTACTCATTTATGCCGATATTTCAGGAGTTCGGTACTTGGAGAAAGCAGTGTTTAATTTCGACTACGGACAATTGAAGCTTGTATTCCATGCCCTTGAGGAGCGTAAACAGGTTATTGAGAATGCTCCACACCTATGTCATGCTTTGCCATGCATGACACCATGTTTTGAATGGTTTGAGGTAGTGTACTTCTGGATGGGCTTGAAACTATATGATCTGGTCGCAGGACCACGGCTGCTGCACCTGTCAAGATATTATTCCGCTCAAGAGTCTGTTGAACTCTTCCCAACTCTTGCAAGGAAGGGTCGAGATAAAACCTTGAAGGGCACAGTGGTTTATTACGATGGTCAAATGAATGACTCCAGACTCAATGTTGGTTTAGCGTGCACAGCTGCATTAGCAGGTGCAGCAGTGCTTAACCATGCTGAAGTCATTTCCTTTCTAAAAGATGAAGGAAGCGAGCGGATAACGGGAGCTCGTGTTCGAGACAGTCTGACAGGTATGGCAAGTGTTTTTATGGGATATGTCACCATTATTGCTTTATGCTTTCCAAGCAAGTTTCGCTCAAGCATGATATGTTGAAGTCAGCCTTACCTTTGGTTGCTTTCTTCTTGTTCTTTGCTTTCCTTTGCCTTCAACATCTTTCTCTAGAAGGGTGGACTAGGAATAGTGTAAATTAATTAATCTTGTTTGCACATCAAAAAGAGTCCCTCTATATGCTCACAAGTTCATTGTCATTGTTGATCTGTCAAAACTTTTGGTTTCCTGCATATCTGGGATTCTGGATCATCAAAGGAAAATCACAGCACTTGGGTTCAGGGCTGAAGTTCCAAAACTGGGGGAACATGGGGAAATCAGGTGGGGTTAGAGGATATTGACACCCCTCTTCTGTGTGTTCAAGAGAGGTGTGTTGCATTTAGTATTGGACTTTTTTGGGAGGCGTCAAAGGGATTGGGCATTGACTTATTTGGAGAAAAAATAAAAGAGAGGAAAATAAACAGTTTCTCTTTCTGCCCTAAAATGGTCCATTTGTTACCCTCTCTTTCCCTTACTCTGTGTTTGGAACCTAAGGAAAATGAGAGAGAAGAAAGTGAGGAAAATAGCTGGAAAATTTTACTGTGCACAAAACTTGAATATGTTATTTTCTATCGTCTCTCTCCAAACCAAATAATTTAATGGAATTTTTCTTAAGTTTTCCTTTCTTTTCTTTTCCAAGAGTTCCAAACAAAGCCTTAATTTTGTTCCTCTTGCTTCTTTACTTGAAGTTTCTCTCCCTCATTGGCTGTTCCGCTGTTGTCAATTGTATTTCCCATGGTTTTCAGTCCATGACAGAGAATTCTGGTATAAGTAGGGGCCGTTGATATGATTAATTATGTCTAAAACGATCCTTGTTGCTTGTCAAATTATGTAGGGAAGGAGTTTGATACATATGCAAAAGTTGTCGTGAATGCGGCTGGGCCATTTTGTGATTCTTTGAGGAAAATGGCTAACAATGATGCAAAACCAATGATCTGTCCAAGCAGTGGTGTACATATCGTGCTACCTGATTACTATTCTCCTGAGGGAATGGGCTTAATTGTTCCCAAAACAAAAGATGGCCGTGTTGTCTTTATGCTGCCGTGGCTGGGCAGAACAGTTGCTGGCACCACAGATTCAAACACCAACATTACAATGCTTCCAGAGCCACATGAGGATGAGATTCAATTTATACTGGATGCCATATGTGACTACCTTAATGTTAAGGTTTGTGCATTTTGCTACTTTTAGATTCCTATTCTGGGTATGCATGTTATACAATGTTTGTGTTGGGAAAGTAATTTTGAGGGCTTTTTTTGTGTGGAACTTCTTCTAACCATCTATATCTGGTTATCTCGGTACTTTAATATGGTATTCATATCTCTGTGGAACCATGAAATACAAAATCTGTAGATGTACCTTATTATCTGGTTGTCTCTTTGGCATCATGCTCTAAATGTAGTTGGGCCAGATACTAGGAAGTTTATCTTTTTGTTGGTTAGAAGTTTATGTTCTTTTGTTGGGCTAATTTTATATGCAGTGTGCTTGCAAAATGTATGCACCTCTGTTTTAACTCCGGCAGATGTCTTCCGATAATGGACCATAGCACTTGAAGTTGTTCAGCCTTGGTGTCTTCTTTTTTTCTTCAATTATTCCACTTTTATAGAATACTAAAAATTTACCAGGACAATTTAGGTACGGCGTGTAGATGTTCTCTCTGCTTGGAGTGGTATCCGACCATTGGCAACGGATCCTAGAGCGAAGAACACTGAGAGCATTTCCAGGGATCATGTGGTGAGTGAAGACTACCCGGGTTTAGTCACAATCACTGGTGGAAAGTGGACTACATATAGAAGGTAAATTTTACCTCTACTGGTCTGGGGTTTTCTATAACATGTTGCATTTGCATTACTTTTTGGCAAATGAAGAAAAGGGTGGGATATGTGATGCTTTTGTACTATCATGTTAGTCCCTGTTTATTGGATTTGATTAATACCGAAGGGATGTATAATCCCCATAAGGTAAGTAATAGTGAGGGAATTAATGTAAACCACCACATCTCCGCAGACAGTCTGTATCTGCAGACAGTTTGTATCCACACGTAAGATATGTGGTCCCTTAGACTAATAATCCAATCCAATGCTTTAATCCAGATAGACAAATGGGGACTTAGTGAGTTTAACCAATCCCTTTGCCCAATTTGTCACTGTGTTGTTAATCAAAATTAAGGAGGAAGTCGTGAATTTTCTGATTTAGATCCAGTTTGGTTATACAAAAAGAAGAGAAGCGTAATCAACCTTAGCATGGAGGCATCTTTGGCGTGTCAGTCTATCCTCACGAAGCTTTTTATTTTCTCTATGAGTAAGCATGGCAGAAGATGCAGTTGATGCAGCTATAAAGTCTGGAAAGCTGAGCCCTGGCAACAAATGTTTGACATACAATCTACGTCTTGTTGGTGGGGAAGGATGGGACCCTGCATCTTTTACAGTGCTTGCCCAACAATATGTCCGCATGAAGAAGACACATGGTGGTAAAGTTGTTCCGGGAGTAATGGACACTGCTGCAGCAAAGCATTTTTCCCATGCGTATGGTACTTTGGCTGAACGAGTAGCTGCCATTGCTCAGGTTTGACACAATTGCTATGAACTTCATTCCATATTTATACCATTCTCTTCGTCCCTGTTAAGTCTTGTAGTTGTTGACTGTATTTTCTTCTGCAATTTATTCATGATATGAATAGTTGAAGTTAAACTTCTGTTTGCACATTGGCATTTGAATTGGTTCTACATGTCTATTTTTTCCTCAAACACATTTCAATAAAATAGAAAGTAGTGTCCTAAAAATTGGAATTAATCGGCGATTAATTGCTGGTAGGGCCTATTTGACTAGATCCGACTAATTACTATGCGTTGATTATTAATTGCTATGCACTGATTAATAGGCCTCGAAGCTCGAAGGTGGCCAACCTCCAGACGAGTGCCTAGTGACTTTTAGAACATTTTTAGAATCAAAGAAGATTATGGTCAGTTACACATTCAGATCTAATTAATTTACCGTATAGTTACACATATTCAAAATCAACAAAGACAGATATAGCCTATGAAGCACCGACGCTCCAAATGGTCGCCGTATCCTTGTGTCGGACACGGGGACACGCCCAAATACGTATTGAACACGCCACGCAGCATGTCCCTTAATTTTTATTAGTTTTTGATAGGGACATGGCAGGGGTCAATCTGAAATGTTTTTAATTTTCGGGGGTTAATATGCTTCTAAAAATATTTGGGTTAGTAATTAAACCTTTATAACCTAAACTACTACTTGATTGACATCAGAGATTAGTTGATTACTCTCGTTCGAAGCCCTGAATACGTAGACAACAGAGCTCTCTCGGGGGGGGTCGTGGTTTGGGTGTGTGTGTGTGTGAGAGATAGAGAGATTCCAATGTCAGTGTAGAGATAGCTTTTGGGGTTAGGAAAGGAGAGTTAATGAGTAGTTGGGAACAAAAAAATTGCAGCCCAAATTAAAAAAAAGTCAGGTTAAAAAAGTGCAACCGAACAAAGTGTAAGTCTTTGTGGATTAGCGAACATCATCTTGTCTGTCTCGTTATCTTTTTCTGGTTTTGCATTTGAAGAATACCAATTCAAGCTAATGTGAATTTTTTAGAACTGTTCCGAGGATTAACATATCTAATCCATTGAGCTGCAATACTTCTCTGATTAAGTTCAGGTGAATTTCTTAGAACTGTTTTGAGAAAATCATATATAACCTATTTAGCTTCAATGTTTCTTATGATTATGCAATGACAATTATACTAGCAATTTGGGGTTCTAGTAAAATGGATCATTTTCTATTATGTGACTTTATTGTACAATGAAGAGATGTCTCCTTAAGCACCAACATATAACAGAAGTGAGCTCTTGTAAATGAATTTAGATTAGCATTTGCAAAATGCCACTGGACTAATGAAAATGCCATATGCATCTATTGAGTTGGCTCATTTCAGTTGACGAATCCAATATCTTTGGACTATGAATCTCCTCCCAATTGACTATATAATTTTTCTGAGTATTTGTAGAATGAAAATTTGGGGAAGCGACTTGCCCATGGATACCCCTTTCTAGAAGCCGAGGTTGCATACTGTGCTCGCCATGAGTATTGTGAATCAGCCATAGATTTCATTGCGAGGAGATCTCGCCTTGCTTTCCTTGACACTGATGCAGCGGGCCGGGCATTGCCCCGCATAATCCAGATATTGGCTGTTGAACACAAATGGGACAAGTCAAGGCAGAAGCAAGAAGTACAAATGGCTATACAGTTTTTGGAAACATTCAAGTCATCAAAAAATGCTCAGTTTCACGACGGAAAGCACAAATAGTAAGTAGAATATCCTTCATTTTATAATTTTCTGATGGTTCAATCTTTTCTATAGGTTTTAAATTTGGATCAATGATTTGGGTAAGGGAAACAATGCAAGTATAATCGGAAAGCTGGACGATCAAACTTGTTTGTCGCCAATCCTTAGTCACCAATTCTTGATCAAATACAGCCTTAGAGATGACAACTTGTGTGTTGGATTTGTTTTGGGAAAGAACACCTATTTTTTGTGAAAACATCCAAACATCATTTTTCAGATTCTTGAAAATATTTCTGCTAAAAAATGGTTGTACTGCAAATCATGAGGTTTTTTTTTATTATTATTTATTTTTAAGTAGCTTTTTTAAAGGATTCTGCGAAACAAATTTGGAAACCGATTCACAAACCTACAACCGAAACGTAACCATTTATTTGATCATCTCATGACGAGTTGTTTTTCACTCTCTCTGTTCTAGGTTATATATGCGCTGCAATTGACTTTTGAGGAGCCGGATTGTTTTGCATTGCACTTTCTGGGGATTTCCCAGCTTGTTCTTGGAACAGGAAGTGACTAATTACAAATTATGGTAGTCCAATATAGATATTTGGAAAGACGATGGTTCTATAAACTTTATTAATAGCAATCATTTATAATAATGTTGATACTTAACAATAGAAAGCTGCTGAGTGCCTCAGCGCTCTGGTTATATTTCAGCTTCCAGGAAAAGTTGATCAATCTTTTGAAAGACATGAGATGAACGGGGCAGTTGCCATTTTGGGGTTATGGATTAGTGTTTCTTCTCATTGTTGTGTTGGTCCCCTTTACTCACCAATGTAATATTGGGAAATAGAGAAAGTATGACTCTGCAAATTGAATTTTACACCTTTTGTTTTGGTCATGCAAATAAAGTAAGCTGTTTGCTCCATGATATCTTCCAAGGAAATCTTGGTCAACATCCAACTACTATCCACGTATGCTATCTTTTTCTTTTCTTCTTCCCTAAGTTGAAATTGTGATCTCACAGTGACCCACCATATCTGGGTTTTTTTGGGGGTTTTTTTTTTGTCCCCCTAATGGAGATACTCCTTCGCTGCGTGTGGACAATCAATGTGCTCCCGAATGAACAAGTACTACTCAGCCCCTTACTTCGGTTGGCACAGCCTCTACAATCAGGAGAACCACAATAACATGGGCAGTGGTGAGATGAGAGTGTAGAATGATTCTTTACTTCTTTTTTGTTAATCCTTCGATTCCACATTAAGTAAAAAAATTTCATGTACAAAACTACAGCTGAACATGAATTTAAAAACTGGATCTGCTCAGTGGAGAGAGGCTGTTGCTTTTTGGTGAGCAACGTCCAACGGTCACTTCATAGCACATTACTCTTTTTTCTCAAGTTTGTGTCATTGTGCTTTGTGTTCAAATTCAATACGTGAATGCCCTAACCCAACGGTTACTTCATAGCACATTACCCCTTTGTTGCATTGAACTTTGTGTTCAAATCTAATTTAATACATGAAAACAACTTTCCAATCCCACCATTAATCAGTAACTCAATATTTTAAATCAAATGCTAACGAAATTATTTAAGAAAACAAGCCCCAACTAATTACAACTTTAGTTGGAGAGACTTATCAAAAAAAAAACTTTAGTTGGAGAGTAACCAAATGCCCAGTTTATTGTCTTAGAGAATTTGATGTGACGACGAAGGAAGTCGCCGAAAGAAGTTTATGGTCACCGGCGGCATGTCATCTCTAAACCTTGGGTGGCGGAGGTAGTAGAATCCGGACCCCAACACAAAGGCCTTGAATGGCACTACGTAGAACACCAGTGAGGCCAATAGACACACCACCACGAATATCCCAGTTGCCCTTGGGTCCTTCCAATTGAACAATGCCTCCAATCTTTCCCCTTGTGCTGCCACATCCCCCAAAAGCATTTGGGCCCTACCTGCTAATGCCCGCAAGCGATCGTACCTGATACGAACTTGGTCGGGCGATCGTGTGCTCGGAAACCCATCAAACTCCTCATCGAGCTCGTCGGGTCCTATGGCATCGATGTAGGATAATCTCGAATCCATATGGAGTGAAACCCGTTGACGATGACGAAATCTCAATCCTATAATCAAGAATGCGTACATGAACATTGTGGATAATACTAGGTGTGGGAAGAACACAACAGCGGCGAGTAACGCATGGACCATAACTGTAATGGGTGGGTGCACCCAGCTTCGTATCTCATCGAGCCACTTTGCGAAAGCGGCGGCCTTGGACAAGCAACTCACGATTCTGAACCAATTGGACTTGCTCCGCCTCATGCTCCACACATGCGTGTCCGAGTCGAGCATAAACTGAACCACCTCATGACCTAGTGCCGGTTCGGACCGGGCCAATCGAGCTGTCACTATGCGCATTGCCGCATGACGCAAGATATCTTGTTGCGCGAGGCCCAACGGGCACACGTAGTGCATTCTAGGTAGCATCGGGCTAGCGTATGCCTGGATAAGACTAAGCCACGACGAGCATGTGAACCTCAAAGCAATCTCAATCTCTCCCATCTTCTTGGCCCCACCGGGAAGCAACACCGTAAGCGAATATGAATCTATGTACACTCGATTCACATCGAGCGTTGACAACTTTACACGTAATTTCCCAATTCTTGCATCCTTCCCTTGCTTCCCAGCCTCATCGTGCTTGTACCTTACATTATCAAACACCCCAATGGTGAGCACGGTGCAGGGATCGTAGACATCCCATGTATACTGTTCATTCCATTGGGGATTAAACCGATCGAGAATCGTACGGGTGCGAGCCCACTTGGGCCCATACTTCGCCACCACGTAAGCATCCGTGGTCCCACGAGTACCGTCTTTCGTTTTCACAGGAAGCAAATTGGTGGCCCCACGAATACCCACTTCTAGCAATCCAATTGGAGCTTTTGCTAACTGTTTTGCCGTTGCCCTCACATCGCTTGTCACGTGAGCAGCCTCATCAAGCACGTGATACCCACCCTCCAAGCACACTCTCACGTGTATCCTGCCGCCGTACGGCTTATTCTCATCACCAACCAAATTGAACCACCTGGACCTCACCTCTGATGTGTCACCCGTCCTCCTATCAACACTTGCCACGTGGATCTTGGCATGGCCCAAGGCGCGTCCATTAGTGACATCCTCCACCGTCACAACCAAGAACGGCTCAAACGGCTCGGCTGCCACAAATATTAGATCCTCATTCCACGTCGGATTGGACGAAAAGCTCGACGAGTCGACCATGGCTCGGCTGGTCTTAAATAGCTGCGCCCCCAGCTGTGCTCTTACGTAAAGCTCGGGGTTTTTAAACTTAGGCTCGGTGGCGCCCGAGCCTAACTGCAGATCCTGGGTCTGGATAACCGTTAGCCTCAAATACCACAGCTTCGGAGAGAGATAAACCTTGGCTCGGGTCTCCGGTATAAACCCGCCGGAATCCGACTGCCACGCTTCCTGAAACGCCTCGTCCGCCTGCGTCCCGATCCAAACGGCGAGCATGACGTCATTTCCCGGTGAATCCTTGCCGTCGAGAGTGTACCACTGCGGTGCTAGAGGGCTGTCCGGTGGGACCCGCTTCGGGACCTCCGTTAAATCAAACGTTACATTCCCCAAATCACTACTCTCCGTAGAATTATCATCCGTTGCGCCTTTTTTCTTGTCGATCCAAACGGACACTTCCAGCGAAGCAGAGTTCAACCCTTCCTTTTCAAACGCGAAGACTTGGTCCCACTCCTTGTTCTCCGCCTTGCTCTTGGTTTTGATACTGTGTGTACCGATCACCAGCTTCGCGTGCGCCAGCGAATCGGGGTCCGGCTTCGACTGCTTGAACTTCACCACCCGCACGAAGAGGAACGACATCCGGTCGACGAGATCGTACGCGCTCCTCCGCCTCCTATCGCCGCCGCCACCATTGCCGTGGTACCGGGGTTCCGACTCGCTGGAGCCTAAATTAGGACTTTTTCTCGCCACCACCACCTTTTCCTCCTCCGCTTGAACCACCGCCGCCGCCGGAGGCTCCTCCGTTTTCGAATCCTCCGGCGGCTTGTTTTCTTCTCCTGATTTCTCCACTTCCTTCTTCTCCTCATTCGCTCTGTTTTCTTCCTTCTCCGTTTGTTTTTCCTCCGCAGCGACAGGGGGCGGCGGTGGAGCAGCTTCAGACGATTTCTGCTCCTCCAGCGGTGGCGGAATCTTATCCTCCTCCAACCAAACCTTGAGACCGATCTCGCCTTTGATCTGAGAGAAAACGCTCCGCTTCTCAAGCGGATAGTAAACGAGATCAGTTGTTTCAGATGTGGAAAAAGAGGTTCCGTTGATCTTGACTTTGCCTAGAAAAGTGCTCCGCTTACCCGTGGTCTTCTTGTCGTTGTAGAGATTGAGCTCGAGGGTCTCGGCGGCCAAGGACTCGGTGTCGAGGATCGAGAACTCGAGCTTCTCGTCCCACCGAGGGTTGAGGTCTCGGAATATGGTCTTGGTCCGTCGCCTTTGGCCGTCGAAATCGACTATCGCGTATGTGCTGGCCGTTCCTTGACCGTCTTTCGGCATTAGGTTTTTGGCGTTGCAGACTTCGACGATTAGCTTTCTGTTGCTGGTATCTGCCATTGTACGGAGAGAGAGAGAGAGAGAGTGATTGATAATTGGGCTGGGTAGTTTGGTTTGATGGATGAAGGAATGGAGAGAGAGAGAACAGTGGTGGAGAGCAAAACCGTTTATAAAAAGGACGTTGGCGAGGGATCACGCGAGGGACCAAGCTAATGTGCAGTCTCAGACTCTAGGGGTTGGTTGGTAAAATAAATAAAATGACTTTTTTTTTTCTTATTCAATTTTTTTTATTTGTTAATTTTTGTCGAATTTTTGAGCATTAATGATTCTTTATGATGAGAGAAATATAAAAAGTAAAGAATTACAATTTGAAACCTAATTTTTTTTCGGATGGAGACGAAAAAATTAGCTTATTTTCGTCTTTATTAAAAAAATTGAGTTTTAATTGAAAATTTTTATTTTTTAAATTTGTTTCGTCATGAAGAAGCAATAATCCTTAAAAAACTTGATAAAAAACTAACAAATACGAATTTCTTTTGAATAAGGACAAAGGCTTATTTTTACTCTCCTTTGAGTTGGGTTCAATTTGGAACATTTGTGGGTATTTTTCAAACTCACAATAACAATATGAATCGTTTACTAGAGCTTGGTCCGTGAGCAAGCAGGATTTGAGGATTCTGTAATGCATCTCCCACTTCAATTTATAGTGTGGCCGATCATGCAGTGCATTTTAGCATAGATGGCTCAGACTTTTATCCGAGCTAGTACATATTTAAACCGTTTATTGTTCAAATTAAAATTTAGGCTCAAAATAGACGGCCGGATCGAACATGCTGTAGCATAGGATGCGCTATAACATTCCAAAGTCCGAGGGAGCGTATGCCGCGTCGGATGAGAGTCATGAGACATGCAGGAGTGGTGGAGTCCACGTGGCACTGTGTCGAAGTGAGAAAGGATCTTTGTACGGTACAAGCAAGAGGAGCGTGGGGATGCAGAGGAGAGGTGTCTGTTTCTGTTGGAAAGACGAATCCCAAGGGAGGAACCGTTGAGTTTGTTTATTTGTGAATGAAATTTTCTTTTGGAATTTGTTTATTTGTAAATGAATCCCAAGGGAGTACTATTATGGAATTTGTTCATGGTTTAGATTTCGTTGAGAAGTTAAAAACTACTATACTACAGTGCTATTTTTGAACAGAAAAAATTATTATTAATTCGGTATAGACAAACATGATGAAAATTATATATGGATTACAAATATATTGCCTTGTTTGGATTGCGATTTGAAATTTTTTTTGAAAAATAGTAGGGGTAATAAGTGGAGAGAGATAGAGAGAGAAATGTTGAAAGTATGGAGAATCTAGGGAAATTTTTTTTAAAAATTCTTTTTGAATTTGAAAGAGAACAAGGCAGCATTCACATTGAAGCCACCACATGAGTAAAATGACAAGATTTCTTGTCAATATCAAAATCTGGCACACGATATAACAAAATGTACTTAACTTTAGGGAGGTATTTCCAAACAAGTCTAATTAGGGCCCGAACAAAGTGGTACATAGGACCACGGAGTAAATAAGATAAGATAAACCGTCATGGAAGGCGGTGATCGGCGATACAGGATCAGTAACATGTGAAGACATGGGTTCAGGTAGTCTGTTCGGCAGATAAAGATAGAAGATTCGAGAAGTCGTTGGTCCAAGTAGTTGAAAAGGACCAGTGACGTGAAGTCACTAAACCAGATGGACTGCTCGGCAATAAGGGCGCCGAACAGGGAAAGAACACGTGGTACATGGGACCATGAATAAATACGATAGGGACAATCGTCGTGCAAGACAATGGTCGATGATATGGACTTGTGATATGGGGGGTCACTGATCTAGGAAGTCTGTGTAGGGCCTTGAACCAGTAAACATGAGAAGTTATTGGTCCAAGGGTTAGATAAAAAATCAGTGACATGTGAAGTCACTGGTCCAAATAGCCTGTTCAACAATGAGAAGACCGAACAGGAGGAGAAATTTGAAGAAAGCAGCCTTAGGTGCAAGGAACACTCTGGAAGGGTCTAGAAACAGTGGTATTCCGTTAAGGAATGAGATCCCGAGAATGTAGGATCTGGGAAAGATATCCAACGGGAATGAGATGTTCGACCAGTTATAGAAAAGAGTCCTAAAATGATTAAGATAATGAACTGATAAGGAAATGAGAATCCAAGATATCATGGGTTTCTTATACGAGATAAGAATCCTAGAGCAATAGGGAGCAAATATCTATAAATCTATAAATACGAGGTAAACCCTAGAAGTAAAAGGTACGCAATACGCTGTATTAATATTGTTCTCCTACTGATAATTAGGAATTTCTCTAGTACATGATACTAACTTAGGCATCGAAGGGCCTTTGCCACGAGAGGCAAAAGTGCGTTCATCCCTTGTCTGTTTTGCGTATTAGGGTTCCGACGACGAACTAGGATTCTGGTGAAGAGACACAAGTAACCGTTGCAATCTAGTGTTGTTCTAAGCACCAATTATTTTCAACCTCCTACAATAGAATGCTATTTTATTTGGGCTAACTTTTTTGGGTGCTAATCATTTAAATCGAATCAATTTGAAAAAAAAAAAGTCAGGTATGAAAGTTTATTGAAAATAGTGAAAATTTGAATTTTGTCCAAAGAAAAAGGGCAAAACATGGTTGCCAAGACGGCAAGACATTAGTAATTTTTTGGAAAAAATAACTACTATATATTGTCAAAAAATGACAATGGCAATGACAATAGCAAAATGATATTTATGAGTATTGATGCTCTTATAAGTAGTTTTGGTCACATCGGATCAAATTCATATATATTAAAATAAATCTGTAGCAATTATGCGTTGATTGACAGTCGATCATTGTAAAATTTGGCATGATTGGCGGTCTCAATAAACTCTCTCAAACCCAACAGTTTTGATTGTAAAAACTTAGCCCAAAAAGAACTACTAGAAATTGGACAAAATTAGACGGTCCCAACTCTTTAAGAAACTGATCAAAGCTCGATGCCATGTTCTAGTGGGATATGGGTAGGCACTGACAAATTTTACTCTAAAAAAAATTAACGAATTAGAATGATCGATACGGTTTCGGAGACACCTATAAAAATATCTCATAGTTTTCAATCAAATTTTGATGATCCGAGCGCTCAATGTGATCAGAACATGATTTTAAGGGTATCCGTAAGAAATCAGCCCAAAAAAAATGACCGGAAATGGTTTGATCTGAGCAGTTTTTAGCTCAGATTTGATGAACAATTCAATTAAAAATTGCTCAAAACAAGCACTTTCCGGTCATATTTTTTGCTAATTTCTCGTGAATACCTTTAAAATCACATTCTGCACACATTGAATGGTTCGGATTATAAAAATTTGTTCGAAAACTATGAGATTGAGATTTCGGGCGTTTTTTTTAGATGTTTTTATAGGTGTTTCCGGAACCGCCCTAATGATCGATATTAAGAATAAATTTTCGTGTCCTACTAATCATATATGGTAATCAGAGTTGGCCCTTACTTTTTGGGGGCTTAAAGCAAAAATTAAAAATAGAGCATCTTTTATTGAACTATATTAAGAGATAAAAAAGTAGGAGGAGCCCTTACAATTGAATTTTTTTGAAGGGCTAAAGCGACCGCAAAACTCATTTTAGCTCAGGGCCGACTTTGATAGTAATAGATGTCGTCTTCTGTCCAAATACATTGATTCATTCAAGTGGATAGGTCTAGTGCCTTCACAGACATGTGTGGGCCCCACATGATTTTAAAATTATATTAATATCCTCCAATATTCTAATTATACCTAATAAATGTTGGAAACTTTTCACAATTTGGTAAATGAAATCAAGGCATGCAGAGGGTCTCCTCAGCAACCGATGGGTCTCCATGTTGGTACAACACTCCAACGAATCTGAACATGCAACTTGAGTGTGTTTTATTAATTAAAATAATATTTTTTTTTTGAATTAAACTTGATATATTGTGAAAGAATGATAAAGTGTATCGTAAAGTAGAAAATAAAAAATTAAAAAATAAGAATCTTAGCTGAATGGGATGTGTCTACTTATTACCCATGTGCAGCACCCCATGAAAGAGGTTTTATGGCTGAAATTCATTATCAGCAGTTTTTTTGTATTCAATCCTGGTGTGTAGCTTAAAGGTTATCTCTGATGTGTATAAATTGGGCATCTCGTTTTCTATTTTTTCACCAGTTCACAAGTTCTCCAAGCTATTTTTTTTGATATTATTCTCGTGAGAGAGAGGAGGGCAGACAAAGTGCAATTCATCAAGGCAGCCTTCGGTGGTTTTGTGACTATTGTGGTTTAGTTATTCTATTCTGGGAGACAGACACCGGTCAACCTCCAACATCAATCCTTTGGTGAGGCAGTTAATCTAAGGATACTGTTTACCGGACTTAGTTTGGTTTTCACCATCATTTGTTTCAGTTCTTTTTTTAATCTGTAATCAGTTTATCATATGTAATGGGAGTTGTATACAGAATTATCCGATCATACTATATTTTTCCCAACAATAAATGTATGATAATGTTTCAATAAAATTATTCTATATTCTCTTTGTGCGGATATTTGTATGATCAATATCTTAGAGCGCTAAACTTTTAGGTTAATTATATCGTGAAGTTACATATAAAATCACTAATATGCCCATGTTATTTTACAGGCAAAATTATAGTATTATTTTGAAAAATTACAAACGTACAAGTTAACCTAACTAATTTGTGTGCCCCAGTAATGCGAATTTGTACATGGTCCTTCCACCCACCCCAAATCCATGATTCTCTTTATTTATTTATTTTCGTCAACCATCTTTAATTAGTTGTTTTATGGAAGTGCCATTCTGTTGAAAAGGGATAGTAGGAGTAGAAAACAAGAAGAGGAATAAAATGATTGTTCTCGCGCGTTCAAGAAGTGTCATGAATCATGATTAACGCATGGAAGGCAGGAACACCTATCGTACGTGTTTGTACCGTACGATAGGTAAACAAGGGGAATAAAATTGGGGAAATTGCAAATCAGTGGACAAAGGGGCAAATATTGCCCACCTCATGGACCAGTTTTTCCTGAATTCATGTGGACATGAAAAGGAGAAAAATAATTCTTCATGCATGGAGAGGGCAACCTAAAATGACCAATATGCCCTAGATGAAAGAAACCCTAAATTTCCCAGCCCCACTGTTCTCTCATTCCTTCCCTGCTGCTGAAGAGGAGAGAAGAACAGGAGGGGAGGGTTCCGCCTCTGGTCTCTTGCTGCAACAACCGTTCTCCCTAACCTCTTCTTCCTCTCTCACTCCATCTCTCTGTAAGCTCCTGCTGTCACCGATCATGGCTGTTTTTCACGTTCTCTCTGCCGATCTTCGTTGGTCACTACCCCATGACTGGACCATTCTTTGGTTAAGGTTTGATTCTGAATTTTTTTGATTCTCTTTCTTAATCTTAAATCCCATGTCTAAATTGCATAAATATCATGGCCTAGAAAATTTGGAATGTCGATTGAGTCATACAGGTTGATGTTGATGTCGTTATGCATGAGGGAAGGTGGAATCTTACCTAGGTTCTCTTGACACTGGCAACACACACACACACAAAGCTTTCTGTCTTTTGTTTTGTCGTCTATCCATCTACAATTGTTATCAATGGGCAAAGATTTCTAGAATACTCTTAAAATCAACCACTCACTTCTCTATGCCTTACAATTGTTCGATGAAATGTGTAAATGAACAATTTTTGACATTCAAACATAAAGAAAAGAGAGCTACTATGAGTTTTTAGTTTGCTTAATTGGCGTGTACTTTTTGTTTCATATTATAGGTTCTTCTAACATTGTCTTATCTCTACAAGATAAAGTTCTGATGGCAAAGGACACAACTTATGAAACAATTGTTAGCAAATAACTCCGTAAATTATTTACTCGGTTAATTTCTCGGATGTGGTCAAATACTGTGAATATTTTTTTTCTATGGCTAGAAGGTGTTTGACGAAAAGCTTCACATATCCTGACTACAAAAACTTGATTGGTTATCTTCCTAGTAGTAGCTTTGATGTTTCAAAAGATTTAGGAAGATAGTATTTGATTGTCCCATCTGGAATGATCAATTAGAGTTCAATTGCTCCTAAAGAACTAAGCATACCTATAAAAATGGTTGTAGCATAGGAGACAGAGGAAAGCATAAATATAGCTTTCAAAAAGAGGATTAACCGCATGACAAAAATGCCCTTGTGATCATATAAATCTGCCGAACACAATGGCTTTTGATTAGGTTTTGATTTTCTTCCCTCTTCTTTTTCCCCTACATGTATTTTCTTGCATCGAGTTGAAATTGTTTGCTGTTGGAGAAATTGGGTGGTTTGTACATTTTTTTTTGTGGCAAACCCCTCCCTTGGCCCAGTTTTTACATTTTGGAATTCAAGTGTTATATCCCTCCTCTCCCATTCATTTTTCTTTTGATTAGGAGGTCCTCATAGACAACATTTTCTTCTTTAATGAGTTTACTTGGCAAAAATAACTCAGATAAGAAGCGCCGAAAACAAAGCTATCTTGCTTATGTCTCTTTTCTTTTCTTTTTTCAAGCTATGTTTTTTTGTCACAAAGGCCATGTAGCTTGTGCTGAAAGTCCTTTTGAATGTTGTATACCTGGTTAAATTATTATTAAGTAGCTAATTTGCTCTACACTTTCTTCTCCATATCACTACTCTTGAATACAAGTAAATAACTGCAAGATGTGTAGATTCATGTTGGTTCGGCCTTTGTTCAGAAGATATGACCTTGATTTTGAGGTGAAATTATACAAAACTTCTTAGACTATTTGTTACTTCATAACTAGTAATTGCTAACTATTAACGATTTCTTGTAGTGTTGTTCAGTTA
This sequence comes from Rhododendron kiyosumense, assembly GCA_019656275.1. Lineage (NCBI taxonomy): Eukaryota > Viridiplantae > Streptophyta > Magnoliopsida > Ericales > Ericaceae > Rhododendron > Rhododendron kiyosumense. The sequence goes on from BPLS01000163.1 coordinate 3,920,538, forward strand.
CAACCCCTTGAAGTTGCTAGGATTGGTCAAGTGTTGTGGCTGCAATTGCAATAATTGGTGCAAGGTCAATAACTTTGCTTAGTCTTTTGGTATGCATATGGGAGTAACAATCTTATGCTACTATGTGATTACTTAAGGCTATTTGAGGAAACCTATATATCTCTTCTAGGCATAACCTCAAATCGATGGGAACCCAATAGTGTCAATGCTTCTCTCTTCTAGGCATAACCTCATTCAACCGTGTTGAAGCTTCTCTATTCCATGAATAATGGTACTCCACTGGTCCGAATCGTCACAGTGTCGATCAAAATCTTCTTTACTCAATCGACCCAAAAATCCCTTTTTTGTCGATCTATTTATCAGGAGAAAGAGAACAAAACAAGTTGATAGACTAATTTATAGTAGCACATCAGATATAGGCATGCATAAAAACCAACTACAAGAATTGGCTCAAAGAAGCTGCTTGAACCTGCCATCTTATTCATGTGTCCGCAAAGGTCCGGATCATGCCCCCCAATTTTAAGCTACTGTCAACTTCAATGGAGAGACGTTTGAGAGCCCTACATTCTGCTCTATGTTGAGGCTCGCAGAACATGCTGCTGCAAAGATAGCTCTAAACACACTTGCAAAGAGAGGGCCCTTCTAAGGTGCTGGCTTCAAAAGTTTTGGTAAGCGATTAACCGAGGTGGTTTCGACACATTTTGAATTTTCTCAAAATAAATTGGATTAGCCTAACGGGCTTAATGCAGGGATGAAAGAGGTGTCTGACACAATGGCTGAAATTCAGTTCATTAAGCTTCTGTTAGCCAAATCTCCAAAGCTGCAAGCATGAGAATCAAGCTGAAGTCAATTGACGTTGCTGAAGAATCGAGGATTCTGAAAAAGTTGATAGGATATTGCCAATTGGAGTTGGTTTTTTTTTTCCCTGCTGTCGGAATTTTTTTTATTTTTTTGATATAATGTGTTTTCTGTTGGCTGGAACTCCAATTTGTTTCACAAACCCAAAATTAGTTCAAACCCAACCATTCCTGCTTCAACCCAATCCAGCCAACACAAAACACATTATATCGGGAAAAAAAAAAAAACCGACAGCAGGGGAAAAAAAAACCCAACTCCAATTTGTTTCACAAACCCAAAATTAGTTCAAACCCAACCATTCCTGCTTCAACCCAATCCAGCCAACACAAAACACATTATATCGGGAAAAAAAAAAAAACCGACAGCAGGGGAAAAAAAAACCCAACTCCAATTTGTTTCACAAACCCAAAATTAGTTCAAACCCA
>BPLS01000163.1:3921830-3934184 GCA_019656275.1 Rhododendron kiyosumense
GAGAGAGGGAGAGACAGAGAGCGAGAGATATAGAGAGATACAGACCAAATTTTGGGTTTTTGAAAATTAAATACTCCGGTTTCAAGCCCTAAATAGCAGTAAATGTAGAGTTCGAGTTCAATCGAGAGAGAGACCTCTCAGAGATTCGAGATTTCAAGCCCTAATTTTTGGGTTGCTGAAAACTAAATACTCTGCTTCCAACCCCTAAATCGCAGAGATTCGAGATTTGAGAGAGATACGAGTCAGAGGTTCGAGATTCGAGAGAGCTACCTGGTGGGCTTCGATGTTCTTCTCCGTTCTTCGTCGACGGGCTTCGCGTTTTTCAGATCTGATGAGCTTCGTTCTTCGTTCTCTCTCTCTTCTTCTCTGTTTCCCAGCTTCGTTCTCTCTCTCTCTCTCTTCTTCTGTATTTTAGGCGTACAAAATGGGACAAAAGGGGGTTTGACGGAGTTTTGAGTGTTTTAAAACCATGGGCCGTTGGATTTAATCCAATGGCTGTGCAAAGAGTCCCGGACCTACTGCCCATCCGGGATCCCTGAAGAGAACCCAACTGTATATATATAATTATATATATATATAATCTCTCTCTCTCTCTCTCTATATATATATATTTAATCTCTCTCTCTCTCTCTCTCTCTCTCTCTCTATATATATATATATATATATATATATATATATATATATATGGATTCGCTTAAATTCTCACAAGATTTGTAATGTTTTCCACTAATTGAAAAGGTATGTGATGTGTGTGGACATTAAATTTTTACTTGACTTATTTGAACACATATTTTTTTAAAAGACTAATGTGGTACGACTATGTACTTTACGGGTATGGAAAAAAAATTAATACTTGTACAAATACTGTAAAAATTACAATTTAAAGAATAGTCAGTTCGGATCAAGAATAGTGAACAAAAGTTATATATAAATACAAAAAAGTCTTATACCATCACATACCATTAGCATGGTGCAGTAGTCTATTTTTTGCGAAGCTTAAAAAGTTTCAAGGGCTTGAGTTCAATTCCCAGGATCCTCTATCCCTTGTTTTTTCTTTATTTTTTTATTTTTGTTCTAACTCTTTCATTTATTTCTTCATTTTCATTCTATCTATTTTTCTTATTTTTTCTCGTTCTACCTCTTTCCTTTATTTCTCAATTTTTGTTCTATCTCTTTTTCTTTTCCTCACAATCCACAATATTATGAAAATTAAATTACTATATCTTTTAGTTTACTTGCTCTTGACTTTGGCATTAATCTTACGGTTGCTACCGCGACAATTGAAAGAGTATTTTTAGCCATGAATATTGTGAAAAATCGGTTGCGGAATAGAATGAGTGATCAATATTTAATGATTAAACGATAATTTAGTAGTATGCATACAAAGAAATGTTTTTAAAGATTGTGAATAATAGGTGCCCCTGTCTATGAAATTTATAGGTCCACCACTGACTATGGTTCATTTGAAAAGGCACAATATGTATATTTGACATATATTTTTAAGCTTGATTTGAGTTTTTTTATTTTGTGCAAAATGAATGTTTTCCATACATTGACTGTGGGGTTTTTCTGTTTCTCTATAGACTGAGAATGAAGCTATATTGGCCATTGCCCATAGGGAGATGGTGGAAAATTCCCCCCCTTCTTTACGAATGCGATATTAATCGTAACATCTTAGAAGTAATTGCTACAACTGCAACTGGAAGACACTGCTTGTACTTGTGGGCTACCACAGCCCCGGGTGGATAGGGGCGACCCGAAAATTGAGAAGTTTTAAATTTGAAAATTTGAATTGAGGAGTTGCCACCTGGATTTTTGGTTTGCCACCCGAGAAACCGTTTTGTTGAATGGTTACTTTGAATTGAAAACCAGAGATTCGTTTGAGGATTCGGAAGCCATGTTACGAGAGAGGAAGAGTTTTACGGCACCTCTCTTGCCCGTTTTAAAATCAGTCTTTACTAAACATTTGAGAGATTTTTTTGAAAGTACTTTTTGTTGCATTGTCTATCTAATAAACAGTTAGCACATACTAAAAATATATATCAAGTAAAGCAGTGCTTGCTTGTGTTGGTGTACAACGTATATTTATTATCAAAATGGTACAAGATATGAAATGATGCATGCAAAGTGCAAATCTGTTTCTGAAGTTACTCCCGAGCACTCGGGACTGCACTCCTAAGCACTCAGGAGTATTGCTATACAGCCCTGCAAACTTTGGTTAAACAACTGCAACAATTGAAAGAAATATGAGACAATGCTCAGTGGAAAGATTAAACATCCAAGAACTGGTCTTGGCCATCCAACCCCTTTGCCTCATTGCATTTGAAATAAAAAACAGAATGAGTTATGAAAATATTAAAGGTGTTTTATATACTAACAAGAATGATAAAAATGAATTTCAAAGGAAAGTATGGCCATATTCTGTTGCTGACTATGAAAATGTTTTCAGAAATTGCCGTAAACCTGCATTGTTTTCAAATACACAAGATTGCAACAACTAAATCCATGTAACCATCATTTCCCTTGGATATTCACACGAAAATGAGAAATGTTTACAAAATCACTCCTGAGCGCTTAGGAGTACTCCCGAGCGCTCGAGAGTAATACAAAGCATATTTGAAAATTTTGTTTGCAACCCTTTTGCCCTTGCCTTTGAACTAGAATCATTCAACCACATCTCCATTATGATATACTGGAGTGGGTTGAATGACCTCCCTCAGAAGGATAGTAGCCTTTTTCGGTTAAAAAAAAGTAGAAGAGTTTTATCTTTTTGAAAGGGATCTTGCTTCTTGAAGATGGACTGGAATGAGAAAATTCCAGGAACCAGTACTGAGTGTGATGCCTAACTTTCTGAATTTTCTTTGACATATTTGAAGTCATTTTGATTTTTGACAAAGTTTGGAAAGATGATTTTATTTCAAAAGGGAGACTTTTGTTTTTGAAAATGAGAGAGTGAGGGCAGAATTTCGTGATATTTTTCTGGTCTTTCAAAATGTGGCATGAGAGCCTCTATTTATAGGTCAAAGAAATTGAATTATAAAATAATATAAAAATATTTTAAGAGACATGATTTGATCTTTTGATAATTCAGGCCAAAACTACTGTAGCAATGACCAACGTGATTGAAAACATAGCCATGGGATGACTGAAAAAGTTCAGAAATTCAAATTACCATGGAAAATCCGTTGACCTGAGCGGTCAGGAGTGAGCCAAAATCTAGGGTTTTGAAGATAAGTCCCAAGCGCTTAGGATTGATGATTTTGCCAAATTGATTTTAATTTTGAAAATCTAAGAAGCAAGGTCCAATTGTAACCAAGGCTTGTTTTAATCCTAATTCATCATCGGTGGGCCAAAAAGCCACAAATTAAAGAATTTCAATAGATTCAAATTGGGGTGTCTACAGTACTTTGTCAATTTCCCATTCGTTTACACAGTGGCAAAATAAATGTAGTACATATATAAACATCTATTTGTGCAGCAACAGAGAATACAACCCGATTGACTCTTATCAGAAGATCCCCAAGGTAAATGATCTCTTGGTCATTTTTTTGTTTAGGCGGTTCCCGTTGAAATGGGAATCACCTAGGTTTGTTAAATCTTACTTCATACTTGGACGTACTCATATTTGATAAGGTTTGTCATTGCCCTTGAGGGCTTGCATAATTTTTCTCCATCTATATTGATATTGGTATGGATGACTAGCTAAGCGCAGTTGGATGTTTGAGGTATCTGATTGAAGGAAGCAAATCATGATCCCATGATTTTAGTCATCCCCATGACTACGATATTCAATCAATCCCACGATTGGTTGCCTAATTAATATAACTTGTTTCAATAAGAGACCTAATCACTACTCCCTACATCCCCCTTTTTAAAGTTCAATATTTTATTTTGGGTCGTCCTTTAGTAAGTGTCCATTTTATAAAGTTAGTAGATATATAAAAGTTGGTACATTTTCTATTTTGTCCCTTAAAGTAAATTTCATTTTGAAAAGTTATTGAGAAAAAGTGTAATAATAATGTCTCCATAGAGGGTAAGTAAGAAAAATGGAGGTAAAAATTGATGTGAAATGTGTAATGATGATATTTTCTAAATAAGTTGGAGTTATAAAGCGGGACACTTAAAAAGGGACGAATGAAGTACAACATATAGGTCTTGTTTGGTAACCATTTCATTTCCTGTTTTCTGTTTTCATTTTCAAAATTTAGAACCAAAAGTTTGTTTGGTTGCCTATTTTCATTTTTAAAAATTAAAATGAATTCTCTAAATTTTTGAAAATTGAAAAATACCAAAAATCTACTTTCACTTCTTGTAATGGCTGCATGTTCATTTGATATGCTACTTTGTTTTGCTCCTTTCATTTTTGGAAGGGTGGTGAAAGTAGTGTAATAGCATGTAATAGTATGATTCCCCCTTATATGTCTGTATGTCTAATAGTATGATTCCCCCAATGATGTATATTGTAAAGTAGTGTATGGTATGGTTTGTCTATATGTATAACCTTTTAGTATAAGCGTGAGTTATTGGGGTAATAAAGTTGAAGTGTCCTTTGTACTTGATGTACTATTCACCTAATAGAAATTAGGGCGTAAGCAATGATGTAAGCACCAGTGTCTGTACTCCCTCCTTACACCTATAAAAGGAGGACTCTTCTTATTGTAATGTCCAAGCGATTGTAAATCAGTGTGTTCTCTAATATAAATCTCTTGTTTTGTTCTCTCTTGTATTCTCTTTTTTATCTTAACCTACTTTGTGTTTGTACTCACTTTGTGTCTGTCCAATTGAGATTTACTTACGTCTTGTCGGGTTGAGAAGGAATGGCAAATGACTCACGAGTGCTTTGTGAGTGTGAGAATAATCTAGCAATGGAATTTCCTATGGCACCTCTAGGTAAGTACTTCTCTAGTTTTTTTAGTGACAAATTAGTAAACCGTGAACATATATGAGGTCTTGCTGCCATGTTCTTTCAGTTTTTCAGGCTTATTTTTGGCATGTGGTCGATTAATTTGTCACCTACTTTATAGGTAAGTATTATGTGGTTGATTCGGGGTATCAAAATATGCATGGGTTTCTAACGCCATAGAAGGGCGAGCGGTACCACTTGTCCTTGTTATGTGGACGTAGACGATTACCTACAAAAGAAGAAGAATGGTTCAATTATCGTCACTTGTCCCTTCGCAACGTGATAGAGCGCTGCTTTGGTGCATTGAAGGCGTGATTTCCTATCTTGAAACAAATGCCTAAAGGCTTTAGTGTGCGGACCCAAGAATATTTGCCAACCGTTTGTTGCACGGTCCACAACTTTATAAGGATGCATGACAAAAATGATGCAGTGTTCAAATTCTATAGCAAGAAAGATTTGATTGTTGAGAGTGAGCAAGGCCATAGGAGCTCTTCTCAACAAATCAATGTAACCCTTGCTCAATTGTGAGAAATGGCTAGAGTTCGCAATACTATTGTCCGCCAAATCTTTAATAGCCAAAGGCTTTGATGCATTGGTAGTGAAGCATCCATTGTAGCAGTGGTAAGAGACTCCAAAGGCAGAATTGTCCATTGGCAGAATCGGCAGCATTTTACAATGATGCTTTGGCAGCTCTTGTTTCTCTATCAGAATTTATGTTTTTGTACTTTCCTTGCTTGCTTTTATGAGACTATGAGAGTGATTGGAGTGGTTTGATTCAATTTGACATTCAATTGGTTTGATTCAATTTGACGTTAGATTGGTTTGATTCAGTTTGAATTGTCCAATGGCAAAATTGTTCTACCCCGTCTCTCTCTCTCTCTCTCTCTCTCTCTCTCTCTCTCTCTCTCTCTCTCTCATGTATCGTTTGGAAATTAGTGGAGAAATTACATTTTTAGGAAAAGTAAAAACTGGTTTTAGAAATTCTTTTTTTTTTTTTGCAAACAAGTTGACACAAACATATTTTCTACTTTAACTTTTTTTAGGAAAAATAGAAATTGATTTTAGCAAATAGAAAACAGAAAAATGGTAGTGTTACCAAACATAGCCATAATGGTTTTAGGGACCAAACATATTGGTTGCAAAAGTCAAAATTTTAGTTGTCAAAGAGAATTTGGGACAATATTCAATGGTCAGAAGGTTTGTGCTTAAAACATGGTCCAAGAAAGTAAAAAATCATTTTTAGAGACCAAATTATGGGTTTGTTGCTAATGAGGTGAGTATGCACAATTTGTCCCTAACAACTTTGTTTTCGGGGCAAAAAATTTGGTCCCTAAGACCATCTCCAATCTTGACCCATTTTAAGATCCAAATTTAAAATTTTGGTAAAACCCTCGAAAATCCATCTCCAATTATGACCCAAATCCTTCCTCATTTTTAGGTTTATTCATTTCTTTACCCAAATCTGGAACAACTTTTACCTCACTCATTTTTCCAATGGCGAGAGAGAGAGGGTGGACTCAAGGTAGTACTAGTGGGGCATGTTCTGGACCTTGATGGAGACGTCGCACCAAGACCACTTGAAGGGGAAGCTGAAGGGGTTGAGGTGGTGTTTGACCGCGTTGACGGCGCCGGTGAAGGGCTTGAATTTCTTCTCGCGTGTCTTGAGCTTGGCTATGGTGCCAGAGGTGAGGACGTCGGAGAATTTCTGGAGTAGGCTTTGTTCATCAAGAGTTCTTTTTTCCTTTCACAACAGCCTCTCTCTCTCCACCGCGATCAAATTTATTTCCCTCTCGTATTTACATCATCACCATTGAATACTTAAAAAATAATATATTTGGATAAATGATCATTTTGCCATTAGAGTGGGGCTGACCCAAAATCAGTTTTTATCCAAAATTTGACCCAAATTTGAGTAAAAGTTTGGATCAAGATTAGAGATGCTCTAAAGGCCTTGCCAATTTGGTCCCCAAATGTCCATTTTGTTGCTAAAAATCTCTTTTAATTAGCTACTAATAAATATGGTCCCTAAATGAGTTACTCTTTATCAACCAATTTTATTAGAAAATATTTGGTAGCAAAAACATAACCAAGAAGCAAACCATTCAAACAATAACCGTCAATTTTGAGTACACCAATGTGCACCCGCAATATCAAAACAGAAAATTTTTATATGAGATCCTCTAAAGTACATAGAGCTAGCTACAAAGTCGAGTACCAAATCAGTTTCAAAGTTATCCAATACTCAAATCCAAGGTTTCACTTATTTGCAACCAAGATTTGCTGACCGGATCAGGGAAAAAATAAAGATATGCTGAACCAAAGTCCCCTACTGCTGCTGAACCTAACCTCTCCTTTGTTGCACACCATGCTTTCTGATTCAAAAAAGAGAACAATCTTATGCACCAAAATCGAATAGCAAGTCTATATATTTTAAAGCCAAATAATGCCAAAATAGTAAATTCAATCAGAATAGCAAATCTATATATTATGGAGGCAAGAGTGAAGTAACAACCACCATTTACTCTACGTCATTTCCACGGAAACAACCAGCTCGGAAAAATATATGAGGGACGCAAAACACGCGACAACCAAGAGGTTAAACCACACAAACTCACTCAAAACCAATTTGCTAAGCCATAAAGCTGCAACAAATAACACAATACAGAGAAAGAGAAAGGAAAAAAGTACCTAGCTCGTGTTCTTATTACAAAAGTCCTTCAATATTCTAGCAAACTTAACTTCAGCGGCTACAAATCCAGGTCTTATACGACTTTCCAACAGTTCTAGCATGATGCCATGAATATAGGAGCATAAAAAAGAAATCAAATTAGCACTTTCCTGATAACTTTCTAGATAGATTAAGAACGAAAAACCATAGAGTGTAGGGAGAGTACCAATGCAAGTTAATCCTTGGAAGTTGAGAAGGTGTCGCGGTCATAGTTTGATCATCTCCCCATCTTACCTCTGAAACTATAGATGAGCAAATAAACACAGATAAGATGACCAAAAAAACCTTCCATTACAAAATATAAAAAGCATAAACCAAGTACAAGATAAAGGAAAGGAAAGGAGAAAAAACCTGAACAAGTAACAAGAGCCAAAAGTTCTAACCACTGCACTTCACACACCACACAAACGTTATTAACACAAAATCGAAGACCTCGTGTTATTACCATGAAAACTCTGTCATTCAATTTGTCAAAATTCACGGCAAGCAATTAAGCATCGTATAATTAAAAGGAAGTTGAAGTTTCAACTTGTCAGAATTTTAATATTCAGACCACAATCGGAGATAAGCGCATACCCGGCAAATCAATGGCATCATCATTAACAGCAGACTTTCCATAATCTTTACGATCTCCAAAATTCTTTTGAACGGCTACAACCAAAAGAAACCACCATCATGTCCTACACAGTATGTATCTGGAATTTCAAACCACATATTCTATAGATTAAAAGTGAAACTAAATCAATTCGTTAACTACGACAATTAAGCTTAATCGTTAATTAGAGAGATCACAATTCTGTTTTTGATTTCCTTGTAATTAGCTGTTGTAATCCTTGTATAAACTGAACAATATACAACCTACCAATTTAAGGAGGTTTTCATTCTTATTCTCCTAATTATCGTTCATGGTGTCATAGCTTGAACGATGATCCATGGACAAGGCTCCTTCCTCCTCATCTTCTCTTCTACCTCTTCCAATCTCCTTCAACATTTCTCATCTCTTCAACATTCCTATGGACAGAAACAACTATCTACGTTGGAGATCCCAATTTGAGGATGTGCTAGAACTACATGATCTTAAAGAAGTTGTTAATAAACTCCTCCAAAGAAACTCGCAAATGGCTCTATCAATCTAGCCTACTCCAAGGACAAACTTGTTCTTAGTTGTATCAAAGCTACTTCCTCCCTTGCAATTCAAACTTTGTTGATAAAAGACTTAAGCATGGACCCTCCTCGATAAAAGACTCTCTCCTCTGTCTAAGGTCCTATTCGTACACTTTGTGATCAAGTTCGTGTCGGAAAATTTGTGAATGAACTTGGAAAATTCGGAGGGTCTCTCTCGGCAACCGAACAAACCTACTTTGGTTCATCGAATTTAGACGAGGCAGCTCTAAAGTCCAGCGGTTATGAATGGTTAATACCCCCATGATGTGAGATTTATGGCAGAATTCATTTTGAGAGTTTTATGTATTGATTCCTCCATACAACTCAAGAGTCACCTTGATGTGTATAAGTATACGTACTCCCATTTTTTGGATTGAGAATATCAATTCCAACTTTCATACTACAATTCCTGAGTTTATTCTTTGTGAGAGAAAGAGGAAGACGCTGAGTCAGTTCGCCAAGTCTTGTCACAGTGGTCAAATAACCGAGGTTCAACTTCTCAAACGCCCCATGTGCCGGATAATCGGCCTCCTCTTCTTCCAACACCAACCTATCGCCCACCTTTTCACTTCACTTCCCTTTGCCAAATCTACAACCGAGGCCACAATGCAAAAGTTTGCCCAGAAAGCTAGGGGTAATTTTGCTTATGCTGCCGAGTCTGTGGCTAATACAACTTTTGGTACTTCTCATCTTGCTGATCCAAATTAGTGCTTGGATTCTAGAGCAACACATCATATGACACCATCAACCTCCACTCTTTTAGATGCTCAACCATACACAAGTCATGCTAATTCTATCGTTGTCGGAAATGGATCACAGTTACCTATCTCTCTTGTTGGTTGAACTATGTTTGTATCCGCTCCTACAAAGTCATTGTCACTAAATGGAGCTTGTGTGTACCTGCTATATATTAAGAAAAATCTTCTTTCCATTCGTCGTTTTTGCCTTGATAATGACAGCTATTTTGAAATGGATTTCATGTAAAGGACAACAAGACCAGGCAAATTATTCTCAACGGCAGTAGCTCCGCAAGCCTATACCGCATTTATACCCTTCCTAGTATTTCCAGTCAACTGTTTTTTTTAGGAGAAAGAACAAACCCAGATGTTTGGCCTGCTCACCTTGGTCACCCCTCTCATAGAGTGTTTTCGAGTACTCTGTCAGAAATTTGATTTACATATTGCCGGCAATATTGTTTCCAATAAAGTTTGTCACATTTGTCCATTGGGAAAATCCTGTCGACTTCCATTTTTTATTTTAAAGCTAAAAATCCACTTTATCTTTTTTATCTGGATTTGTGGGGACCAGCCCCAATTATGTCACACTCATGTTTTCGATTTTATCTTTCTATTGTGGACGATTGTTCTCGCTATGTGTGGATATATCCTTTTGTTCGAAAATCTGATGTCCTCTCTGTCTTTATAGTATTTGAGAAAATGGTAGAAAATTATTTTTTCTCGTACTATACAAGGAGTTCACACTTCACACTATCAATCCTTAGATTTTATGCTAGCTGGAATTTCATACTATTTGTAAGGAAAATTCAAAAAATCCATAACCATGTAGACGTGTGGAATTTTAAGTTCTAAGTTTCGGTCTTCCATCTTTGTAAATCCCCCATCCCAGTCGGAATATTGTATTACTGCAATATAGGGTCCCATGTCCAGGTGAACACATTCGTTCTCATTTACTCCTCCGTTCCAAATTTTTTGTCCAGTCTACAAAACGGGATGTTAAAAATAATACAATTTTTGGGAGAAAAAATCAAAAGCTTTTCAACAACTTACTACATATTAATGAGTATTTTTAATTTGTGAAAAAAGTTTGAATTTTTTATTGAAAAAATTGCATTATTTTTAATACTCCGTTTTACGGACTGGACAAAGAATTTGAGACGGAGGGAGTAGATAATTTGGTATCTCTCCCCAAAAGGCTGATAATTTTGCTACCACAAACACACAAAAACACACGTACTCATACAAACTCAACGTGGGTCGTGTGTGTTTGTATTGGCGTGTGTGGTATTAGAATTTTTGAAAGGCAAAAATGGCTGTTTCTTTCAATATAAGTTCAAATGGTGTGTGTGCGGTGTGTGTGTGTGTGTGTGTGAGAGAGAGAGAGAGAGAGAGGGAGAGAGAGAGAGATGTTAGACAAGCTATGCGGGACAGCGACAACACGTTGAAGCTCACGTGTCCAGCTAGCTAAGCTTGTATTGTCAATAGTGAATGCACGAACATAGGACGACGAGGAAGAAAACAATTCGGTAATGATACACCCACCGCGACTCACCTACCGCACCATCCACCACATGCTCGCCGGGTTCAGTCTGGCCATCGGACAGCCGATCCGAACTGTCCAAAAATTCTATAAAAAAAAAACTAAGTGGGCTTACCGAGAATCAATAACATCCGATGTGTGTAAGTGCTCAATCCGAACTTTCAAAAATTAGATAATCCGAGCCATTAGAAAATGGAAGATTGGTTCGAGCACTTATACTCGTCAGATGCCATTGATTTTCTCGGAAGCCCACTCAATTTTTTTTATTTTTTATTTTTGGACGGTTCAGATCGACCATTTGGTGGCCGGCGTGGGCCCGATGAGCATGCGGTTGGTGGTGCTGTGGGTGAGTGGCGGTGGGTGTATCATTACCGAAAACCATTGGCCACAAAAGGTTTGATTCACGTTTAGATTTGCAACTGATCGTAATCCAAGTGTTCTCTAACCAAATCAAAGGAAAAGGGAAAAGTATCTATTTTTCTATATTAAATGAGCCGTGCAGGTATTCTCTATTGTCTGTCTATACTTATGAAATTAGCTGTTACTCCACATTGACCATCTATCTCTATGGCAAGCTAACCTATGGGTACCGATACGGATACGAGAAATCAATATGGTGATACGGCAAAATCTCAAAATATAGGGTACGAATATGTCAAGATATGCCTATAAAATTTATACATTGTCGTATAATATTTACTCATCTTCTAGGCATAAAAAACTAAAAAAAACATATGTACTCCGTGCTATATATATACACACACATACCAGTGATTCGGTATACGTATACTAATAAGTGTAAAATACAGTGTATGAAGTATATGTAATATACACTAAAAAGGAGCAAAATATACACTCCATAAAGTACTTAAAACATTAGTGACAATCGTTGTGAGTCTATGATCGAGTTTAATGGTGCGAGTGCAGTCTGACTTTGTCTTTGAGTTTGAGAGAGAGAGAGAGAGAGAGAAAGAGTTGGATGAATCCATCTGATCCCATGGGTCATGTCTCCGTTTGTGAGTGTGAATCGATCACTTACGTGTGTATCCATTGAGTTTATATTAATATGAATGAATATATAGATTTGGGGAGAGACTCGACCACTTGTTGGTAATTTTCCCTTTACTAAATGGAAGTGTTTCGATCAATATTTAAGTTGTGTCCAATTAATTAAAAAAATTCAATGACGTTTAGTTTATTGCTCCCTACAATTAACAACACACCATGCTGAGCAAGCTGCACACTGCAGTCCCATTAGTCCCCAACAAGATCGCAGAGAAAC